>MOOZ01000852.1:83941-103897 GCA_002930495.1 Cecropterus lyciades
ATCATGTATTTTATGACAAGTCAAAACTTACCTTAGCATCATCAGGTATGCTTCCCTCACTGACTAGTTTCTCAAACCTCGCTCGTTCCACTCTCTCTTGGTTCAACTGAAAATTTACAAAATAACTTACAAATTCTAATAATATTATTCTGGATTTATTTCGCGTTTCAATCAATATAAATATAAATTATTTTTATTAGTTAGTTTTAAATTGTCATTTAAATTAAGGAATGCTATTTGTATGGTCCGCTACCTTTCATTAGCTTTCCTAGCCCCTAGTTATATGTATAACCATCTCTATTCCCCTCCTCTTGTTTGACATTTTCCATCAGAAACTGTCATTTTCTTTCACTGTTCCAACATACCCCTTGCATACTACCACATGTATTGGCATTGCTTCAAAAGACCTATCGCCGTTTGGTACTACATCTACTTTTTTCATGTTTTGCAACATATCAGCATTCTTACACTAATATACTACTACAAATACTTTTTCTACTCCAGGTCACCTATCTTCATCCAGGTCATGCCTAGTTCCATCAATCCCGGGCACTTCTATTCTCTTTTCCCAGCTCGCGTACTTTCCACATTTTAGTCTTATCAGCTTTTATCACCTTCGATAAAATTTAACCTGTATACCCTCATAAATTCCTACTCCTATGCGACCCTGTGGTACCATGAGGGAGTAACCTATCCACTTTACTCCCTCCGCCCTACTACTGCCTCCCACCCCATACTCCCATCAATACATACATCTATTCCCTCCACTCCATCTTACCTATCCCTCCCCTTACCTATTTATTTAACCGATTTGCCTCTCCTCCTACTTTTCTAACTTCATCAGTCTCTCTCTGTACCCTCCACTCCAGCTCACCTACCCCCTCCCCCTTACTACTCACCTTACCTCTCCTCCTATATTCCTAGTTCCATCAGCTCCTACCTCTACTCCTTCCATTCCAGCTCACCTATATCTCTACCCTTCCTAACCCGTTTCTCTAAACGATGCATCTTCCCTACATTTCTAGTCCCATGAACTCCTACATTTACTCCTTCCTTTCCAGCTTACCTATCCCTCTACCCTTACCCTTACCTGTTGCTCTAACTGATGCGCCCGACAGGCGGCCGCCCTTGCCCTTTCCGTACACTCCATGTGTGCGGCAGTTTCCCTCTCTAGTCGTTCCTTCAGCCGCGCGACAACACCCTCCAACTCTTCACGCTCCTGGCTCTGCTGGTCCACTTGCTTCTCCTGTTAGTGGGTTAGGCGATAGGTGGACATGCGACTGAGTTAGCGATGGTGTGATTGTAAAAATGGATTGTTTCCAGCACTTGAGATCTGATTTGTGACTGTTATATTTGTTTTTTTGTGTTATAAGTTTGTGAAATATGTATTTGTGCGTCTGTCTGTAGCATGTAGCTCATAAGCGAATGTACCGATGTTTGATATGCTTTTAGGGACTTTTTTCGAAAGTTAACCCCATACGCTGTTTGACGATCTTAACCTTTGTTTATGGAAATCGTTTTTTTTTTTTGCTTTTTACTTTCATTTAACCGAAATGAAAGTAAAAACAGACATCCCAATTGATAATTGATGATAATTCGTAAGTCCACAATAATAAATAAATAAGTCTTTTGCAATAAATTTGAACAAATAGAATAGTTAGTCGTTTTTTAAACAAATAACCAAAAATCTACTTATTAACCCAAATAAAAACCTCAAATCTCGTGCCGGAAACTTAGTATATAAATATATATTTATTAAACCAATATAAAAATGGAACAATGTCTGGTGTTATACCAAGACCATTATAACAAATTAGTATAATGTCTGGCCAACATGTCTAATTCAGGCCATAAATGAATGAATGGAACGAAATAAACTCAAATTAAAATTATAAATGGATTTCTGCGACCTTCTGTTTTAAGGAAGCAAATGTCTTAAAAATAAATTATGACCTTAAATATAATTAAAGGCTCAAAACCTAAAATTGATCTTAAAATTAAATTAAACTCAAATTGACCTTTAGTATTCCCTCTACCATTTAATAGTATGATATCTGTCAAATTAGCATTTTCTATTCCATTTCAGTAAAAATATTTTTACTTTGTCTACGTCTATTTAATCTGCAATATCGAACGCGCCGTGGTAGACAAAATCAAATTTTCTATACAATATGATGACAAATACGGCCCGTGAACGAACCATAGGGACGTCTTACTGAGGGGACTACCCCCACTGTTTAGTGGGTGGTATGAATACTTCAATCTACATTGTATAAAAAAAAAACCTATTTTGTCTGCCACGACACGTGTCTGTTACGAACAATGTCTATATATAAACAGGACTTTAAAATTGACAGATATCATACAGATTTAAAACAAGTCACCCTATATTTTCTAATAATAATTACCTTCTTAGCAAGTTCGGTTGCCAAGTCGACGTTTTCTCGTTCCAAGTTCTCAGCTTTCGTTGTCGCAGCCACCAATTCTTCCTCTTTAGCGAGAAGATGGACTATTTCACCTACGTTTATCTCCAGGGGTGTTACATCTGGGTCGTACACCTGGAATTTATATATAAACATGATGAAATACATTTGGGACTTATATGAAATAGGTCTAATAAACTTCTACATAGTTATTTAACATACATGTACCTAGTACTAATCTATGTATATATATATTTAACGAAAATATTTTTTATACCTACATTTATTAACGGAAAAGTGTTATATGATCAAGTAAAGAGCTTTTATTAAAATCCTATACCAAACAATAGTAGAATATAATTATGATGTATCCCTGTTTCTCTTCCCTTCGCTTTCTATCTATAATAAAAAAAAGAATTTAAAGATGCTCACCTTTCCATGTTCCGAGGTCTCATCCCGCTGAACATCCCGATGCGAATCTCTATGGGAACCGCGGTCAGAATCGCGGTCAGACGCACGGTCAGATGCACGGTCAGACGTGCGGTCTGACACGCGGTCAGACGCGCGGTCAGAGTTAGCGCGTGCGTTCGGCTGCTGCAGAACTATCTGCTGGGTGACCCTGTCCAGCAGGAGCCAGTGTTGAGAATGTGGGCTGTATTCCACTGAAAATAGAAAACAATAAAATGAATTTGGAATCTCCATATTATTATTAGTAGGCTAAGACAATTTCTCGTCCGTTCACCCCATAACTGACAGCAACTTATTATACGTTAAACGTTAAGGTTACGGTATATGTAAACATATTATGATCAGGACTATGAAAGCCCTAATTCAAATACGTTGAAATATTCTTCTTAAGGATATAACGTATCAGCGATCGGCCTCAGGTAATATTTTAGTCATCTTTTCTGTTTAAGGAATTCAATGGTCATATTATCTAGTATATCTTCTTCTTCTGAAGGGCTGAGTCGTTTTGAAATCGTATCATGTCATAATTTTGACAGAATCATAGATTAGTCATCCATACAATGACCATCTACACTGACCTTTGCATCGTCAGTCAGTCGACATCGAGAGTACTAAGATTTATGATATAATGATACACCCTCAATTTGGAATATAGCAACATGTATTAATATTTAGATTTTTTTCACCACAACTGCCATTTCGCCTATAGTAAACATCAGAGAAAACTTAAAGCGGGTAAAGATCATTAACTCTCACGTGACGACAAATTGTCATTGAGCCTATAAATATTAAAGAAAGGGAATATAATTAAAACACTCACGTGGCAGCAACAGCAGATGCTGCAGTAGCGACAGCAGATGTGGGTACGCTGCAGTGTGGCTGAGCTTCCGCCGCAGCAGTTCGAACATCGCCGCAGCACTCTTCGTGTCCACGTGCTGCTTGTCGAACCTCCGCGCGAGCTCCCTCTCGTCCTCGTTGCGAACCATCTCGAAGAACTCGATGTGACGGTCCAGAGTCTCGTTCTCGTATTTACGGAGTTTTTCGATTACTGTTGAGTTGGAGAATGGGTCTTAGATTTGCGGACTTAAAATTTAATGTTACGGACTTATTTAAAGAATTCGATGTGACAGTCCAAAGTTTTAATCATGTATACACGGAGTTCAGTGATTAATGTTGACTAAAAAATAGTTTTGCGATTTGCGGAGTTAAAATTAGTGTTACGGGCTTATCTTAAAGAATTCTATGTGACGGTCTAGTCGTGTTCTCGTATTAACGGACAATAGTAGTAGTAGACAAATATGTATGTTCTTTAATTTAGTCCAATATCAAATACTCATTTAGGAAGTTATATAGAGGTTTGTCTCAAAATTACAAATACTTTTTCACTTTTTGATCATGGATGAAAATAGGTTGGTAACCTACCGTTCAATTTATTCCGTTTTTCGAATTCTTTCTTTCCAGGCGGTATTATATACAAGATTATCTACTTTTATTAAATTATTTTATTCCAGTGACACAGATTTGAAACGCATTAACTTCGATCTATACTTGTAAACTGTTACATTGGATATCAAAATATATTAATGTGAAACTGATATTAATTCTTTCCCAATACAAATCTACGCAATATTATATCGAATTGATAGGAAATATTTGCATAATCGTTATAATAATCGTGTTTATCGCACTCAACGCAACACTGGAAACAAACAGAACTGCAAAATAGACGGCTGTGATAATTATAATTAGGAAAAGTAATATTAAAAACGTGACTTTATTTATGTTGATATTTATATTCAATTTAAGAATTTCATGATAAGTAAAAAAGTGTACATATATAGACGCAACAAAGCAAGTTTCAGGATGGAGCAAGATTCAATTATGGCGCCCCTTGCTTGTTCCTATTTTTTTATACGCCTAAAGTAGCAAACGAGCATGCAGTCCACCTGATGGAATGAGGTCACTGTCACCCATGAACATCTGTTAGCAACTTCATATAATACAGGGCTCCATCTCAACACAGGAATTGCTATACGCTAGAAATAGGTGTTGCGATGGTACTTCCGCCACACCTGGTGTTTCCTGTCTTGCCATACTCGTTCTACCTTACCACACCCTTATTTCTCAATAGTCCCAATTGTGGCATAGAACGTCATTCTCGATCTGTTTCTATTGATCTTGACAAATTATACATATATATATAAACGCTACGAGCTAGTTGACTAAATTTCAAAAACTGGTTAAGGATTTTTTTAAATGTCGAATAATTACTAAAAATATTTTGCATTTTAAATTTAAATATACCTCAAAAACGCACAGGACTGTCATGGCATCTTGAATGACATCACGCCGTGCTAAACAAACCGATACTATATGAATTATGACAGCTGTCGTGTTACTTTGATTAATTCTTTAGTACATCGTTTCTATGAAGATGCCATATACAACAATGGTGTTTGCCACGGCGTGACGTCACGCTTCCTGATTGGCGTTCACTGTCTCGTGACTGAATGTCTATTTTTGCCGATTTTGTTTCCTAAAAATATTAATAATCCTAATTTCTTATAACAAATAATATAGTTTTTGTTACCAATATAACATAATCATTCATTAGAAAGTAGTCTATCCGTCTCAATCTTAGTGGACACAAGCCTATTAGTTGATTGTAAACAGCCATACATTCTTGTAGCACTACACTCTTCGGTATCTATAAGACTAACCACCAACTACAACCTAAATATAGAAAATCGAGGAAATTTTAATGATCACTGAGGTGCGGTGAGGCGCTATGATAGAGTTGGCTCTGCATATAGATAGCAGTTAATAAAATTATTTCTTCATTTTTTTTCTATACGTGTGACATAGAAATAATTAAAATTGGACATTATTAAACAAGAACTTGGTAATAGATTAATTTTGACATAAGTGTAACCGAACTACATATATGGCTTATCTCAAATGATAATTTTGTGAGCTCACCAGGTTGAATCCCCAACATGAGGAGTTCGTATCGTAAGTGCAACCGGAACTCCAGGCTCTCTTCACCAGGTCCATAGTTCAGCACCGCGTTGATGAAGGACATTATAGCCGTCTTCAGTCCAAGGTCATCTCTATACGCTCCAGTACTACGGTCTAGTTCGTTCACCACACCTTGGAACCGAGCGCGCTCGCTCGCATACTTCTGGTAATGGATCATTGCTTCTAACACCTGGATAATGATGAATTATGTATAAGTACATATTATTTTTTATGATAGGGAAGTAGCAAACGACCATGCAACCCACTTGATGGTAAGTGGCGACTGCCGGCTATAGACAATTGCAACCCCAGATACGATCTGGATCTTATCTGAGATTGGCCACAGATGCATTGCTACTGCTGAGGACGAAGTTGAGACTAAGTTGACTAGTTTAGGTTAGGTGCGTCTCCCTTGCCACACCCTACAGTGTGGCAAGGGCCACACCCTACAGACCAGACGAGAGTAGCATTTAACACTGCCGTTAGAAGGCAGAAACAGGTGATAGTGGTGACTTAAAAATAAACCTCTATCAACTTTATAGCCTTCAGAATGATAAGTTCTTACTATCAATATGTAAACTTGCTTTAAGAAAGTTGGATTTTCGTCAGGCATCTACGATTAAATCTGGTTGTGTAAATATAAAATCGTCTAATGACGATTATTTCAGTTTACTTTTTTTCATAAGTGAATAAAGTATTGTATACTTGAACACATTTTTTTTTTCACTTCTACCTGTAAAGGTTTCATTTACCATCGAGTTTTTATAGTCATCTCAAGGACATCTGTCTCCGCATATCCTTTTCCGACATATAACGTATTTTTAGTAGAATTGATTACCTTTTTGTGACCACCCGGAACTAGGCAAACAGCGCCAAGTATCTCCAGCGCAGCCACCTTCGTCTTCACGTTCTCGGTGTCTAGCGACTGCGCGATCAGATCTATGCTCGTTGGGTGAGCGAGTACATGAGCACGACCCGTCTGAAAATAAATTAAGCAAATCAAGCCAAACCTTCAAACAAACAAACATATGATATCATCAATTCATTGGTTCTTAAGTCAAACCGTCGAATTTGTGTAATACTAAAAATATGTGACTTAACGAAATTGTATTTTCGGCTGTTACGGCAAAAATGTTTCAGTAAGTCGACGAACCACATCTGACAAGTCATCGCATATTCCATTGACTTGTCACACGTGGCTCGTACCCGTATTGAATTAAAAAATGGAGGTAAGTAACAAGTATTTATTAAAGTCCATTAGTTTTGATTTCGGCTAAAACCAAGTCAGATATCAAAGGTTAAATTTCGGTTTGGGCTGAAAAACCAAGTTCGTTGAATCACTACTCAACATATAATAATTATTATAGGAGTATTTGTTACCAACTGTTTTACTATGTTACAAACAGATACATTACAATTAATTAAAATGATTTGATTAAAACGAAATATTAAGAAAGGTGAATAATATTCATAAAAGAAAATGAAGAAAACGATAATATTACCTATATGTTAGCAAAGTTTTCCAAGCAACTCACGCGTGTCTATGCATAAATCTAGCAATGAGAATCATTCCCCTTTAAATAAAAGAATAAAAACAAAACCATATTTGGTTCTTCATGGACTAATACATAGATAGACAGATAGAGATAGCATTTATGGGCAGGCAGTAGTACGGATAGATGGTATATATGGCGATGGTCGGATACAGAAACCGGAACTTTTTGTCCATCATATGACTTTAATATCAGAGATGTTTTGGATATGAAATTTCGGGCCTGGATATAGGAATAATATTACACCGGTTTCAAATACGGTTACTAAGGATATGATTGTTTCGGATTATCCGTTAGTTGCGGATAGTTTCGGTTATGGATATTATATTTTTAAAGAATTTAAAATGTAAACTACAAATAAGTAATCATTTTGTTTTGTTGCTATGTTATCATTTGCTATAACATCAGCCATATCAGTTATTATAGCTAATCAATTTTAAGTTACTAAAAAAAACATGTCTCAAAATATATCCGAAATTAACGGAAACTCATATCGGATAAATTTTTATTTCGGATATCCGATAATTTCGATTCCAGCTCGAAGCTCCACAACATCTCTACTTTATATAATCTTTTCTCATACTTACAGAGTTATTCATCAACGCCTTAATCCCGGCGATGAGGTTGTGTCTCGTGATAGCGTCGTCCCTTGGTGCCCGCTGCAAGGCCTCCAACAGCGCGGTCAGGCCTCCCTGCTTCACGAACCGGAGCACGAAACTGTGCGCCCGTGTCCGTAACGCTGTCTTCAGGCCGTCGACCAGAGCGCAGGCCTCCACTGGCCTGATGTCTTCTGATGATGCGAAGGCCTGAAGATAAAGTACTTTTGTCATTAAATTGCATGCATATAATGCAGATACCAAACGAGCGTGCTGCTCATCTGATGATCATTAGTGCCCATGGACATCCAAAACCGGCTCCAAATAGATTTGAAGTTGAAACTGATATCGATCATAGGTGAATTGCTGTTCCCGCGGATTACTTAAGTAGATACGCCTTCTAATTTTACCACACTGTTTAAGGCAGGTGAACTTACTTAGTACATTCATAGTGAGGTTTCAAATCCGCATTTTTCGAAAGTGTTCAAAGACAGATTAGGGTTTAGCTTTTTTTTTCTTACACTCATAGCCCCACAGTAGGATTTTCTCCTGTCACCTGGATTTTCACCCACGACGGGTGCCATGGACACACAAAGACGAATACACAAACACCCAGACCCGGAACAGAAATCTAAACTCATCATTCAGATGTGTGTCTGGTCGGGGATCGAACCCGGGACCTACTGCGTGGCAGACCAGTATTGTGACCGCTCCGCCACGCGAGTCGTCAAAAAATACTTTATTGTTCTTCCAGGTTACCTGAAATAGCTTGCCGTAAGAATTAGCGTAAGGTGACGCTATTGGAATCACATACATATGATACATGTATTTGTCTACTGGAAACACTTTATTTCGGAAGAAACTACGACTTCCGTGGTTACTTCTACACCTACACAGCGCAAATTCAAACCAGTAACGCAGCGCAAATAGTTGAGTAGGTGAGAAACTCACATCAGCGATCTCGTTCAGCGCCTTGATGTACTCCTCGACCTGTGGCGCTGTGGCCATCTGCGGCGCCTGGCCCGGCGGCGGTCGTCTACTGCAGTAGATCTGCCACTTCTTGGCCGCGGGCAGCTCCATCATCGCGGCTTTGTTCACCGCTGTCAGGTCCAGCTCTTCCTGTAAGACAAATGTGATAATTTAGTGAGTGCTTTATGCAAATAGGGGTTAGGGTGCATAACACGTGATTTTATGGGTGATGAGGATTAGCTACATATATGTATAACTAATAACAACCATCTATGGCTGTTATTCGTTACATCTGTAAGATAACATTCTAAGAAGTTTCGAAGTGTTTCGTATAAAATGATGAAAATTAGACATATATGTGATGATAGTTTATTCGGTGTTCAAAAATAATGCTTAATGAATCTACATTGATAAAATATCTTGATTTGATTTTATACGGTATATCCATAACCTGATTCTGATAAGAAAGATATAAACGTAGCATCTGTTCCAGGTGATGTGTTATCCTTTGGGCGAACCTGAATATCATTATAATAGTTGTTCTGAAGACAATAGCATATTATTCATAGTATATTTCTAAAATATGAAAACCTTTTTTATTAAAAAATAACAGGAATGAAGTAAACACGAAGATCTTGCACAACACATGATTAATCGTAAAAACTTAATTACAAGGTAATTTAAATAGCCGTCACAGATTCCGTGGCGTCGGAAACTCGAAACGGACATGTTTCCTCGTAAAAAATCCGCCTAAATACACTTTAAACTAGTGACATTAAGAGCAAAAATGTCGTCCTGTATGCCATTCCGTAAAAGCGTCGGTCACTCTCCTAATAAGCGGGTAATCACGAATTTTAAACTTGCCGTACATGGACATCAAATCTGACATGGAATGAAATGTGGACAGGCTGCTGTATGGCTAGGGTTGCCAGCTAAATAATAAATTCCATGCCGTGTGGTATCGGTTGTGAATAGATATACTGACTGTCTTTCTGCGGATGTCGTAGGATGCGACTAAGGGGCGAAATCACACAGGCACGAGCCGTATCTGTTAGAATATTATATAAAAAATATGTCGTCTGCCACGGCACGTTCGACATCAGTAGATGTAAATAAACCTTTAAATGGTAGATGTATATTCATAATATAAAAATAAATAATACTGAGTTCTTTGAGTGTGTTAAGTCTACCAATTCGCACTTGGCGAGCGCTTGGATTGACGACGAAAAATAAATCTGTTTTTGTTTTTTTTAAATAAATTTATATTTCTGTAACGAGCGCCAATCCTAAGCACATTGCTTTGAACAAATTTTCAACAAGGTGAGGAGCATATACCATACATACACATACATTCAAACAAACATGGTAATCGCTAACAACATGACCATAACAGCGAGTCACATGTCGAAAGACAGAACCGGACATCCTAAATCGTCTGCACCTATCCAGTATCAAGATCGATTAGTCAGTGAAAGTTACAATTTGTTATTACGTTAATGTCTTGATAAATGCGCAAGCGTCAAAACATTGCTATTGATGCTCGATCTTTAATGTAACAGAAACTGAAATCTGTTTTGAAAATAAAATAAAAAATATGATGTCGGCGGTCAAAAATAGGCGGACCGCGGTTTTCTCTGAACCCCGGAAGGTCGAACCTGGACAGATACTTTTTTATTCTCGAACGGGAAACCTTCAAAAGGTACCCGACGCCGTGGGAGAGACGCCAGGTTATCTGGAATTTTTACCCCACTAAACCCCCCTATGCAGGCTGATGGTAATCAATGACCTGAATAAAATTATTCCTATCGGAGATCAAACACAGATGCGTCACAGGGGTATTGGAACTTTTAGCGTACCAGAAGCCAGCAAAGCTTGACAATTTTGATATACTGCCAGAGTCTCCGTGAATTACTCTATGATCTTTATTTTTTATGACAAATATTACTCAGTACGGTGTTAGCAACTTAGACAAACTAACCTATATTTTTGGAGATAACGCCTGATATCTTCAAAGAGCAAACACATTACAATGAATCAAATTTTAATAATTATTTATTTTTGCCCGTTTAGAATGTAACTCCTAACTTTAGAATTATTTAAAACTGTTTCTCTTTTTTTATTACTTTGTATATAGAGATGTTATTTTTATAAGTTAATTTTTACCACCCTTTTTAATAAGAAAATAATTCAATTCGTCCCACGAACTGCTTTAAGATAACACAAAAACACAGTTATTAGATCTGTTAAACTGAGAAGAAGTTATTATATATGATGTTATACTATTTATCGTCACGTATTTCTCGACATATATAAATGTATAGTCAGTGTGACCGGTCCGGATTCTGACCGGACCGGACCCAGACCGAATCAGACAACACACGTAAAACTTATTCTAATTATAAATTATACGTAACTTCCGATTGGTTATATCCATATGTAATACCTACATGAGAGGTAAACGCAGGCGTAGCCGCGAGCGGATGGCACCTAATATAGTATGCCGAATACAAATGGCAATATTAACATTTGAATATATTTTCACCATTTTAAATTAAATGCCGGATGCACAACAATGAGGAATTCCTTTTACCGCAATATATGATTATGCACATAATGCATATAAAGCACATGTGCAATAATGCACATAATAAATTTTGGTGCCATAAAAATAATCGATTGGAATGAATTAAACATCTTAATTAATTACAACGAATATAATTCGTAGAATTCCATTAAGTGTTTATAATAAAACGTGAAGATTATATTAAAACTCTTACAATAATGTTTCATTAGAAAATTAATATATTTCAAACTTAAATTTGTCAATAATAAGTACGATAAGGCGTAAGAAAATAAAAAAAATAATATAACCAAAAAATTTTAAATAAACACACAACACATTTTTTAGAAGAAACATCATCTTAGCTTTAAGTAATAAATAATTTGCAATCGTAAAAATAATTAAGAAAAACCTTAACAAAAAATATAATTTACTTTAGTTAGGTTTGTTTAGTTAGGTTATATACACGAAAATTTGAAATAATATTTGCTGATAATTCTTAATCTGATGTTCTAGATAAAAGAAAAATTAGAGATCGTAAATAAGCCTTGATCTACATTTAGTAATTATACATATTCTAAGTACTTCCGACTAATATGAATTTGCTCAACGAGAGTTCAAGATCACACCACTTATTAAATTAGAAGAGTCAGTTCAGGGCTTTAATAAATGGCACATCTTTTAGCAACGATTATTTTATGAGAGCTTGTCGATCTAAAGATTAAGTATATATATCAACAGTATGCCTAAATAGACTTTCTTTTAATTTAATTGTCAATTGAATAAGTGAGATAGATCGACGAAAACATGACAAATCTACTGGGCACGGGTCTGACTGAGAGAGTTTCAGGCCAAAGACCACCGCGCTGGCCAATTGCGAATTGGTAGACTTCACAAACCTTTGAGAACTTTTTTAAAGAACTCTCAGGTGTGTAGGTCCTCACGATGTGTACCTTCACCGTAAATCAGTGATAATTAATTTCTAATAAGCACATAATTTTAGATAAATCAGTGGTGCGTGCCTCGGATTCCAACCTCGGACCCTCGATTGAGAGGCCACGTATCAACCATTCGGGTATCTCTGCTCGTTATTGAATTAGACCAAACAATAAACTAACATACAGAGCAATAACAGAGTAAATCATAACTAATCAATATAGACTATTAAAGGTATACACTTTAAAAGTAATATTAAAATTAATTGTTTCTAATTTTGGTAAAAAGGAAAATTTCAGCCAAAAATAAATTCAATAGAGGCTATCGATTAGTATATTACGAAATAATATCTCTGTATCGTTTTTCTATATCAAAAATGGTAGAGTATATCTATGGTAATATATAATCTTTGATACGACAAAACAAAATAAACTCGTTTTGAATCAATATTAATTTTGGTCAATGCGGCATCAAACTCACTGAACGCGACAATATTTACACAGATGCAATCACGAATCGGAATGGGGACAGATCAACATTTGCTCTTGGTACACATTGTTTAAAATGCACGAACATTTGATAGACCAAATTAAATCAATAAAAAACTTTGGAACGACCAGTGCAATCATAGAATAATTAATAATTTAAGTGAATTACTGGAAATGAATAAAGCAGGCAAGGAAAAAAACAAATCATATAAAACAAAATTAATTTTCCCTACAACAAGCAATAAAGGCACAGAATAAAACGAACATTTTCCCCTTGTGTCCTCCACACTATTGTTCTCAAAGTAAATAATGATAGAGCAACGAATGTACAAGTCATCGAAACTAATCTAGATACTGCATAACACTTAGAACATGAGGTGACAGTAACTTTCTTATGAAGCGATTATGCTCTCGTAATGGTGTGATTACTAGACCGGATGATAAATAATCGGATTAGACAGCATGCAATTTTCAAATACAAATTAGCATTGATATCGTCTAGGTATTAATTGGAGCGTCTAGCATCGTAATTAATCTTATTAGCGATTCTATTCGACGAGATGAATAGTAAAAGTGGTATAATATTATAATAGTAAATAGATTCGATTTCGTTATCGTGTCTACCAAACATGTATATGGCATATTTGTAATAACAGCGAAAAATTTTAAATCTAGCCCCCATTACTGGGCACGGATCTCCTCTCAGAATGGGAGAGTTTTAAGTCATGTTGGACCAAAATATAGAACCTAAAAGCGAAAATTATTTCAGATCCAAATTGTTTAAATTTAACAAAATTGTGACAAGAACAACTAATTTAATGCTTCATATAAAATAATTCCGCTACAGAAAGTGATTACTGGAGCAAATGATATCTGCAAGAAAATTGCTATAATGATATCTGATGCACTTTAAAGGCATCATTAGACACATTAGCACTAATTTGCGCTCTATTGGATAACGCAAGACTAGAAAAAGTGATAAACATGATTGCTGATATTTATTTTCTTGATAGCATAGTCATTAGAACATTACTTAACTTCATATAATGAATAAGCTATTAATGTTTGTGAATCTAACCTTAAAAACAGAATATATTATAAAGACAGTGTAATCATCAAAGATAAACACTTTAGAATATTTATTTATTCAACGATGCTCAATGCTAAAGATTTACAATTCACACGTCACAACATTTAAGTGGAAAGCAAATATGAAATTTCTTTCAATAAACACGTTAAGGCTATCAACACATCGCGAGGTGCAACCTCCAGATCGTATCTCGACATCTCAACACGAGGAGTGTCGCAGGCGTCACTCAACAAAAATGCCAAGGCTTACGCCACGCCCACACATTTAAGTAGAAAAGGATAAAGAAAGTCAAAGACTTATTCAGAGTTGTCGACAAGTTTCATGACCGTGGCATGGAGATAGAGTTGAACTATATCACGTAATAACAACACAAAATATTTTTAAGATATTCATAAATTGTTATTTTATTCGGAAGTAAGCGTTAACACAATTTGTTTTCGATTTCCGGAATACTATAAATTAAATGAACAGTATCTTGTGGAATATCTACATATATGATTTCGTTAAAAACACTCACTATTACTAATCACAACGGAACGGATGAGGAATTGAATTAAAACGAAACACAACTGAGCTCGGCACACGCTGATTGAAACAATTTAATATCCATTATATTATCTCCTTTCCTATACTTTGTGAAACCTTTGCGAGACAAAATTCAATTTTAAAAGCGCATTTTATGACCGCAAATTGTGCAGCCTTTGTAAGTAAAAATTGCTTTGGCTTCGTTTTGTATTCCTACAGGCAGTTCGTTATTTACTTTACATAAACCAGTGCAATAAAATGTTTATTTCTATACAAATAATATACAGGAAAAATCTCACAGTTGAATTCTATCATCAAAATGTTTCCCGTGATTTTGAATTTAGTCTATCTCTATTTTTGTTACTTCATTTTTTAGCATTTCAACAAGTAAGTCAAGGATGTTCTGGTAATAAAAAATTAAGCCACATAATATCTGGTAATAAAAAATCAAGCCACATAATATCAAGTACTATCTTGTAATTAAACTCGAACAATTTTTCAGAACAGCCTTTAGCAAGGAAGAATTATAAACGGCACGCCTCGCTCGCATTACGTGCATATCGGAGCGACGTTTAGCGTAATGACAGCTATTATCCTCGCTGTATCATTAGAGATCTACTTCTAGGCCGAGACCTCCTTGTTAGTCGGAACGATGTCTTCAGAGCTTCTTTCTAAGAACCTTTTTGACGGCAAGTGGGATAAAATAAAAGAGTATCCTAACAGCCACATTGTCTGTAGTTTTAAGACACCTTTAAGGTGTCTTAAAACTACAGACAATGGTTAAACCTCTACCTAACCTAGAGGTTTAACCTTTAACTACAGTTAAAGGTTAAACCTCTTCTCTAACCAAAAATCTTACAAGCATTTGCACCAATGATGGTTTATGTGTCAATGATATTAATCATGGAATTATAGGAATTAAATCGACTTAAAAGTCTAACAGAAGAAAATGTAAGAGACATTCCAAAAATGCCCTAACAAATCTGTGACACATAATTTGATTACGCCTATCTGAAT
The DNA here is from genome assembly GCA_002930495.1 of Cecropterus lyciades. Taxonomy (NCBI): domain Eukaryota; kingdom Metazoa; phylum Arthropoda; class Insecta; order Lepidoptera; family Hesperiidae; genus Cecropterus; species Cecropterus lyciades. The sequence continues at coordinate 99,585 of MOOZ01000852.1, forward strand.
TGTAATCTACTAATCATATTAATAGTAACGATAGTACGCTCCAAAGTATCAAATGTACCATTTCAAATAAAGCAGAAAATATCCCAGGAACTGCTGACACAGATCCCAACAACTGAAGAGATAAAAAATCTCAAGAAACAATACACGATACGAACGAAGCGCGCTCAGTAGCGATGCCGGCGACAGATCAATGCGGCGATAAAACAATAATAGCTAAAAGTGCCGATAACCTCGTAATGTCAAGTTCAGCAGTTCAACTAACTGGAGTCCGACTAACCGTGAGGTTGTTCAATGAACTCCCTTAACATGGTTACCTACTGTTTGCTTCTTTGTGTTTACTTGTTTTGCTGATTGTACTTTCTATAAACATAACAGTACAGTTGGATCGTTATCGTGTTATCTAGTGTTGATTGTATTACTTGTTCTTTGTGAAGTCAAGTCTAAAAAATATTTTAATTGTTTTTTTATACAACGCTTAATGTTACTTTTGAAAATACTCTTGCTATCTGTGTCTTACGTATTTATTCTACATTTCATACATATTTGACCTTACTCGTTATGTTCTTATTTTTACTGAAACACGAAAATTATCATGAACAAATCAAAATTGTGAAACAAAATTTTGAACAAAAATATCCATAAAAATCAATACTGAAATAAAAAAAATATTTCGTAATTATTATTAACCAAATTAATGCATGTGTAATATTACAATTGATATATGATATAAAAATAAAAACAAAAATAATTGGGCTCGTCCGGGATTTGAACCCGGGACCTCTCGCACCCAAAGCGAGAATCATACCCCTAGACCAACGAGCCATGATAATCATATGTGAATATCTTGTATAACACTCACTTGTAAATATATATATATATATCTAGAACATAAATAGAACAAACTCACTAGAAGAATTAAACTAAGAACAATAAAACTATGCAGGTGAAGTAATAATAATGAACATTACAATAACAATATAATGATATTTATATATTTCATTAGCTGCACCTTAAAAATAAAAAAATGATAATATTGAGGTAATAAATAAAATTGTCGGAACAAAAATAACAAGAACATTAAGAAAAATATCAAAATTATATCAAACTCAATCTGTCTGTGAGACCCGTGACAGAAGAGTCATCTCAACATTTACTATAACACAAAAAAAAGAAAGTTACTTCGCACGATCATTCCAAAAATTATAACCCATTGTCATAATACAATATGGCGCGAATATTTCCGTGATGTCAGCCAATTAGGAAGTAATGGACGCCATGTTGTCCCACGCGTGTAACCACTCTTACTTTCTGATGGTATTTCACGGTAAGGTCATTTCGTTTTGTATAACAGGAAAATGTACAGTTGTATAAATATTCTGCCTCCTCTTTTATCTTTGTCTGGTTATATGACTTGGTTTTTTGACCCGACTGAGTCAGAAGGAGGGTAAAGTTTTTTGTATGTATGTTGGTACGTATTAATAGGATAGCCCCAGAAGTATATGAATGAAAAAACGAATCCAAGCTAAGGAAAAACACTCCCGCCAACTTCAACGTTTCCCGCGCTTTTTTATAATCTTACTTCTCATCTATATCTATGGCAATCGGTACATTGTTCTCTTATTATACAGCCAATATATACTATACGGCTAACAGTATGTATGTCAATTGTTTTGGCGTGCGCTATAGCCCAAACGGCTTGACAGATGGTGACATATTACATGTCATTAGAATCGTCTCAGTTTGCAGAGTGACGTATGCTAAATACAGTCCCTTGCCATATTCTTAGACCCAAAGGAATGAACAAGTTTTTCTAACTTTAGGTGCCAATCGTGTCTTTATTTAAACGGATTGTTTGAATGTGATTGAAACTTCTAGTTCTGGTAAGATTTATTAAGACATTTAAATGCTTGTAACAGACTAATAAAGCGCGTCCGTAGCGCAGAAAATACGTTAACATGACCTAAAAAGTTATGAATTTTAAGTGATTATTTTTCACTAATAACGGTGAGTTTTTGTTGCATCTTCAATCTTATTATGACAATTTGTTTTTAGGATTATATTTTTAGTGATTTTATGGTATGACAAATAAAAATTGTTTGATTTTTTTGCGTATTTTAGATGAGGAAAAATTGTGATCACTCTCCTAAGAAAGTTGGTCAAGTATGTGGTATTTAAATGGCTATAGCTATCACAGAGTGATATTGCAGATGCAAAAGGTATGTCTAGAGTTTCTGTAAAGATTATTTAAAAAAATGGTTTCCGGGATAACGTTGTCCTTAAAAAGGAAGTGTGCGTGCGGAAGACGACGCATTATAATCGCCAGAACGGATCGAAAAATTCGTGATATTTGTGTCCAAAATAGAAAATTACCAGTTCGTTTTCTTACCAAGAGCATAAAAGTTGAAGTAATACTTGGTCCCTAACGAACCCAGTAGCGGCGTCTCGCTGAAAATGGTTTAGTTTTACGAAAACCTGCGCGTAATCCGGAGTTGACTCCGACGATGGTTAAGAAGCGACTTGATTGGGTTCGTAAATATAAAAAACTACTTCACTACAAAAGATTAGGAAAAATAAAAAAAAATGTGTTAGGACTGTTACAAATCAGTAATAAAAATATAACACGTCCAAAAATTTTAACAATGTTTTATATCACAGGTAAGTTTCTCCGACGAATCGATCTTTAAAGTTTTGAGGAAAAAGTCGATGTTCGTACTGCGAAAACCAGACGAGAAATACAAGACTAATGCATCGTCCAAACTGTGAAATATCCACCTTATGTTATAATATGCTCTGTCATATCAGGAAAAGAGACAGGGCGGCTCTACATTGTAAAAAAAGACAATGCGCCACGATCACTATAAAAAAAGTCCTAGACAAAGTTGATACCACAGCTCAAAGACTGGTTCTCTACTAATGAAGAACCAATTTTTATGCATGATGGTGCTTTCTGCCACAAAGCAAAGACTATAACATGCTTTCTACAACAAAAAAATATAAAATTATTGGACTAGCCGGGAAATTCTCCAGATACGAACCCAATAGACAATGCATAGGAGCTTCTCGAAAGAGAAATCGTAAAATCAACATTAATAACAAAGCAATACACATAGAAAAGTTGATTTTTGTGCGGAATCAGAACACAATTATTTCCAAGAACAATTCAGTTATGCATTAAAAGGATGCCACGATAAAATAAAGGTACTTATTGCAACTGGTATTTAAGGTGGTACAACTGTTTGTGGTTCGACTCCGGGAGCACCACCGCCACACCTATTTCTGCCTAATAACAGCAGTGTTATGCGCTGCTGTGTTTTGGCTTGTGTGGTAAGGGAGACATACCTTCCGGGCATTCCATCTTCCTCAGGGGTAGCAACGCATCTGTGGCTAACTTTAGGTGAGACTTTAATTTTACCTAGGGTTGATAACAGATGTCCATGGGCGGCAGTAGCCACTTACCATCAGGTGGACTGCATGCTTTGCTAGTTCCATACTATAAAGAAAAAAATATTGACACATTAATAAAAATAATAACAGGGATGTCTTACCCTCCGGGTCTCTTATATGCTACGGTTAAGTTGACATAAAAGCGGTTAGCAAGAATGTCCGGGCCTGGAGGGTTACCCTCTTTACCCGGATTCTCACTCGCTGCAAGTTCGAACTTTGACACTTATTAAATCCAGCCCTAGACACTCGCTTTCGAGAACTTTCCACTTGACTGGAGTCTGTCCGTAATTGAAAATTAAAATAAGTTGTTACTCAGTCAACGAAACTGAAGTGCGATTCGCGATAAATTAATTTGCATGGTAAGGGAAAATCTTATCCGAGGCGTCCGAGGTACCGAGGCGAGGTAGGATGTGTGATCTGGAGTTGATTACAGATATCCATGTGCAATGGCCACTTACAATGAAGTGAACTGCATGCGTTTGCTGCTACCATATATAAAAACAACATATACTCAAAAATTATATATGTACTTATGTACGTTACGTAAGTACTGACTTTTAATTACAACGAATAACTTAAAGTATACCTAAAGCCATTATAGTCAGTGCAGCCCCTACCATAGGGCGAACGAAGCGGCCGCTCTAGGCGCCAAGTCCCAAAGGACGCCTGTTCATATAGAACAGGGGTTCTATCTGAAGTCTAAGAAGAAGAAGAAGGACTAAGATGGTCGCCTCATATGAAAGTGAGTGGGCAACCACACCCTTACACTATATGATTTTAGGCTAATATTATCGCGGAATTGATACATTTTAATATGTTACGGGTACTCACGATATGCGGTTTTGAATTTCTTTTTGCCGATATTTCGA
>MOOZ01000852.1:181815-193520 GCA_002930495.1 Cecropterus lyciades
ATTTTGGGCCTCTCCTTTAATAAAGGGTAAAAAAAAATCTCATTTGCCTACATTTTTTTACCTACCACGATCACATTTGAAAATATCTTTTAGCCTTCCCCCTCGCTTCTCACTTGCCTATAAAGCGATCATCTTAGTCCTCGAGAGCAGCAATGCGTCTGTGATCGGCTACCGATAAAACCCCTATTCTATATGGACATCTGTCCATGGACGGCAGTAACTACTTACCATCGAGATGCTCGGTTGCTATTTCAAAATGATAAAGTTGATAAAATTCATAAAGGTGTTTAACGATTTCCATTACGTCAATTTATAAGTGTGTATCGTAATGGACATGTTTTCAGTTGAATTGGGCCGCTCTATCAGAAACATTACCGTTTATCGACCTTCATTAGCATTTTCGTAAGATAAGACGCCCCTTTTCCACTACAAAAAGAAACCTTGTGATAAGAAGTAATGGAAATATTTATGGAAATAATGTTCCATGAATTTCTACACCTGGTGTGTTAAATGATCAATCACACTAGCCCGTGAACACACACACACACGCGCGCGCGCGCTTTCTACACTCATAGCCCCACACTAGGATTTTCTCTTGTGTTGTGGGTGTTATGGACACACAAAGACGAATACACAAACACCCAGACCCAGAACAGAAATCTAAACTCATCATTCAGATTTCTGTCTGCCCGGGGATCGAACCCGGACCCAGTGCGTGTCAGACCGGTATGGTGACCGCACCGCCACGCGGGCGGGTGGTGAACACTCCAATGTAGAAATTTTCACATAAAATTTACAAGAGTGAAGTGTACTTTGGGAACTTTATAATAAGGATAATAATTTACTATAAGGAGAGGTTATGTTTTCGCAGCCATGTTGGTATGTTTGTAATATTATTTATAACATAATTTCTAGCAAACCGGTAAACAGATTTCCATATTTAAGACTAGACTTATTCTGACCGCTTCGCTCGCTGCGGCAGTGCTTCCAGATCGTAAATATGAAATTACAGTATTTTCTTCTGAAAATTCTAGTAGATGACATTTTAAACAATTTTGATAGACGAAAAAGAAACGTCATCAATTTGTCGACCAAAAAAAACGTCATTCTTAGATCAAAATCGAAATAAAAGTTTACTGTATACTGTAATGACAATACAGTACTCAATAAGTTTAAAATACAGTAAATCTACTATAATTACAGTGCATCTGAAAGCACTGCGCTGCGGTCACATTTACACGGTAATGAGATGTGTTAATCCACATCATAATTTATCATTATGATAGTGTCATAATCGACCAATTATTTTTGGGGTAAAGAGCATCAAACATACATGCATCCTCTCAAACTTACGTCTTTATTATATGAGTAAGATATTGTATTGTGTTTTGATTGTGTAAGTGATCATAGAAAGGTGCTGTCAAAAAATCGCAACGATGAGATTGTTTGCTAACAGTGAAATATAAATACTTGTCACTGCAATATGGGTATCAAATTAAATAGCTCATCATTATCCTGATTCTAAAATGATTTACCTACCAATACCACTAAAAACAATGAGAAATATACGTTTTATTTCAACATATGTATGCTAACAGGAAGATAATTCTACGCAAGGATTCTATTTAGACTTTTAACTTTATCGACATTCACTAAAAATAACAATTTTCAAAGACTTTAAAATTTTCCCTAACCCTACCTAGAGTTATAGATATAGAATGAATCTGTTGCGTGCACTGCTCGCCTAGTACTTCAGAAGCATGTCGCAATGCATCGAAAGGTTATGGGTGCTTTTTAATAGGACCTACATCATTTCATTGGAATTATATTTCACAATGACTCTGTTTACATCACGATGATGATGTACAATGAATATGATGAAATTACCGTCTTCTGCAAAATGCATTGCAGAAAACAGATTCCATGTGTTTGCTACTTTAAGTAATCTATATACATAATGGGAGTACGGTATACTTCATTGAAATCCTATCTAAATAATAAAACATAAAAAATATTGATTTCAAGTCGACAACATATATCCGCAAAATTGTCGAGTATTTTGTTAAATTCTAATGGTGCAAATAGTCGCTATATTGGCCATTCGGATGCCATCTTGAATTCCTTAAAGCCAATTCGAGTAATAATAGGATCAACATGCCATCTAGCGGCGTTATTTACCTTACAAAGTTTTGATATTTTATACTAGATAGCGTTACAAAATTTTACCTCGCATTTCTGCATCATACTCCCGCGCTGTTGAGGACGTAGGTACGAGTAGGTTGTAGGTTCGTATAAATTTGCTCGGAATTTTAATTTGGGTGTCCCTAGCACTGGGACTAGTATATTAAACTGTAAACTAGCTACTACAAGTGGTGGCGTCTATCGAACTGGCAGCTTTTACGAGAATCTGCTTCTACGTCTAAGGTGGTTATAACTACAAAAATATCTACCTACCTACCCTATAGTCACATTTCAACCGAGCGAAGCCGGGTTTTCATCTACTGATAAAAAATAATTACATATATATAATATGCTTTAGTACACAAATTATAAAACATTATTCATTGAAGTATGATTTAAATAATCTTACGAATATTATAATTATATATTTGTGAGGATGTATGTCTGGTTGTTACTCTGTCACGCAAAAACAACTGGTCGGATTTCGTTGAAATTTGACACACGAATGGTTTAGGATCTAGATAACACATACTTATTACCGTGATAAACACGACCGAAGCGGACGGACCCGTGGGTATAAGCTAGTGTTTACGTAAATTTAAGGTGTCTAAAAATTGTTTAATTGTAGATATAACTAAAGCCGAGTTAATAAACTCTTCTTTAATAATATCATATTTACTAAACAAGTCTGTATGTACCTTAATATATCTAAGTCTCTGTGTTAACGACACGATATATGTTTTTAAGTTTTACGTATACGATGTGTTTACGATAGTCCTGAGTTAATTAATAGCGAAATTTATGAAACGCTTTTTAAATTATACAGTAATTATAACTATAATTAAAATCTTCACATAAAACAGTTCACACGTCACTGACAATTAATTTTTATGAATACGTAACAATAATAAGTAAGATATACAATATTATTATTAACGTAGTAATATAAGAAAGCTTTAATCCCGCGTGGTCTCGTGTTACCTGATTAGTGTTTAATTTGATAATATAAATTAAGAAATTATATATAATAACCCGCGTGGCGGAGAGGTCACCATGCCGGTCTGACACGCAGTGGGACCCGGGTTCGATCCCCGGCTAGACAGACATCTGAATGATGAGTACAGATTTCTGTTCTGGGTCTGGGTGTTTGTGTATTCGTCTTTGTGTGTCCATGTAGAAAGAACGGGTACTTCATCGTAAAAAAATAGAAATCAGTCAACAATCTCAACTAGCACTGAAGTCCTCCCGGAGGTTTTCACGGAAGCATAGTTAGCAAGTGAAGGGTAAGTTGAAACACTCCTGTCTCCTTGTAGATGACATTAAACTTGGCAAAAGAAAAGTTATACAAATGATAACCAAAAAGCAATTTAAATTTTAAACTCCAGTGAAAATCTTGTAAAACATATCGTTTAACTTAGAAAGTGATGCCGGAACCCAGAGGTTAACTAAACTACAGAACGTCAGACTCTCACATACATTGCATATATAACAATCTCATAATTAGCGGCGCAGGGCGAGAATATCTTTCACTACAGCTTTATTACAAAGTTAATTGGATAATATTGTTATGAAAACGGTGTTTTGATACGAGACACCGGACTATAATAGTAAAACTTTTCCCAAACACAAAAAGATTGTTTTACATCTTACGTGATTTTTTTATGTATAAAATGTTGCAAATAGTCTCGAAGTTTACCAGATAATTAAGCCCAGAACCGTCAGTCTATCAGCCCTTAAAAGTACAATCATAGTAGACATAGGTCTTCCGATAAATGGTTCCTCACAGTTAAGAGACTTGGATACAGAAGTAAGGAGAGAATTGAAGAAAAAAGCTACTCCTAGATTGAATGCCTAAGATATCTCTTGGAATATCTATAGGAAGAGGAAGAATAGAGGATAGAGAGATAGAGAAGAGGAATACACACTCCCCAAATTTGTATAAGAAAACAGCCGAATTAAAATCCTCTTTTTTTGAATTCGGTAAAAATCCCAAATAGATCTTCCGCGGTGGATGAAATGGATACGTCATTACAGTCAAAACACAGACAAATGTCTGCAGCAGGTAATCATAGAAAATGTTTTTATACCACAAGTAAATAGCAGTCGATTTCTTAGGCTTCTATAATTTATTTGAAGTCATAATTAAAGCTTCTCCAAAATACGTTGTGAATCTTTGACAAATTGATTAAAAATGTCTCAATTACGAACATCAAATCTGTTGCAATAAAACAGAATAGAACAAAGAAGAGTAACATGAACTTTAATACCGATTCGTTTAAAATAAATTAATAAAAATATACATTAGTTATAATTAATTATTGCAATTGATAGCTGATTTAATACGTCTACCCGCTAACTGTGATAAATCACTCATTGTCAATTATTTAGCATTTTGAACCTACTTGCCTATAAAATATTTAGTATCGACACCTTCGATTATTTATTTATAGCGTAAGTAAACCTAAATTCATTGAAGTAAGTAACATGAAGTAAAAAGTTATAAATGAATACCTATAATTAAACAATTTTTAGTAAAATTCTCGTATTTGTTGCAAATTCATTAAGCGTAACTTATTTTCATTATTCTCATCGTAAACTTGGTGAAAATCTTATCATATACAGGTAACATTATGTATGTATGATTGTGTTATTTAATGGATTTATCAATCCTTGTTGGTGATTAATAAATCAAACATAATTGTAATTAATCAATCCTGATGTATAAATCAATCATCATGATGATTAGTATATTATCAATTGATAAATATACTGAATTGCTCAAATCTTAAATATCATAACCAGAGATATTGTATTTTATTAAGATCTTATATACTGCGTGTACATTTCCAATTTTAGAATAATTACCGTTAATAAATAAAACAATGCAAACAAAACGCGTATTAATCGCGGTTGATAAGAAAAAAAATGCTTCATTTGATCCAAAAAAAAAAAACTCCAAAAATTTAAAGTTCCTCCATTATCCCAATTACCTTTACATGGAACGTCACTGATAGGGCACTAGTGATTTCGGACCTCAAAAAGAAACAGCACAACACAACACTACTTCCACTGCGACGGCTGCATAGTACGCGCGTTGCCGTCGATACGCGACAGGTGACTGGCGCGATTTCGAGGTTCGTATTCGTATTGGAGATAGCAAGGGGATGTAGGCTTCGCACTCGTGCGCGACAGCAGCTAAGCTGTTGTTGTACGAATTGTTGAGTGAAATAAATTAAAAGATAATGGAAACACAACACAAAAAAATAGTTCAAGATGAAACTTGAACAGTTTTTGGGCCTATCCGAATGGTTTTTCTAAAATATAATATTTTCTTATGAACAATTAATTATTTTCAGTAATATAGATTGCAATACATACGTATGAAGGTTTTGTACTATATGAGCATTATACAAACTGCCTTTTTCTTTTTTTTTTGTTCTCGAAGGGGAAACGTTCAGAAGGCTGGCTTCGTACTAATTAACTATATACATTTATGAATGGTAGAATTTGAACGTTCAAATAGACTAGGAGTTATACCAAAGAAATGTAGTCGCATTACAGTAGACTAAAGTGTAGGTACAAAGGCTTATTTGCACCTACCGTCATTACCTTATATTGCTTATTATAAGGTAATGACGTTTTAGTAACGGTGAAACTCCCCTTCGGTAGAACAAATAGAACCGACTCGTTTGGCGAAAATTGGCGATCTGACATAAAGGATTCCGAGGTTCATTATAAGACAAATGATGTACTTAAATCGTATGTATGATGATGTATCGTATACCTACTTGTCTTTGTGCGTGTTCATGGCATTCACGACACACAAACAAACGACACAAAATGTAAAACGTATTATTACTGTCTCCTTCTTTCTTTTTGCTAACGTCCTTCTTACATTAGCAACAACGGCTACTATTTTCTATAAGGCAAAAACACACAACTATAATAATACTATATTAATATCCTATTAATTTTTGCTTATACGTGACAATAAGATACAAATTCGACTTTATCTCTAATCAATAAATCAAACTACACACACTTTTGAAGTCGGTTATGTCAAATGTCGCGCGTCTGCACGAAGCCTAAGCATCGCAATACATTCTCAAGTTCCGAATGAAGCTAAGTAGGTAGCGATGTCAGTGCAGAGAAATTACGTAGAAAATAACCACCATCACTTACCGTACGTGCTGGCTGGGTGCTCTTCTATTGTTTTAATACTTCACGTGAATGACTATCTAGTCATTCAGGATCGTGAATGACAACGCATCGCATTTATACGCACCTGTAACAGAGAAAAATGAAATTAAAGAAACGGAAAAAATACGTGACGTATACATACTGTTTAAAAAATAAAGCGAAAATTACTATGTTTATTGATTATATTGTTGGTTGCTTTAATATAACGATCGCATAGGATTGATAGACAACAAAGGGTTAAAGACATTTATTATCTCAAAATATCAAAATCAATGAGAAAGTGACAATTACATAATAACAATAATTCAAAAGCCAGACATTCAAAGCCAATGTGACATTACGTTAATTACGTAATATCACATAGGGCGGGTAGGTGTAAAAGAATTCACTAAATTGATCATACAATGTCATCCAAACCAAACATATATGCAAAAATTCTGCTCACTCAGTCTCCTTAATAAAGGTCTCCAAAATGTTAGCAAAATTTAAAGTAGGTCTTACAAATTAATATTATAATGCATCAAATAACATTTTGTATTACACCCGACTTGATAACTAGAAAACATATAGAAATATCACGAACGAATGAATGTACTTCTAAGATTATCAGCACGAAAGCAAAATCAAAGGCATTTTCCTTAATAAGTATCTATCATTACTGGAATTAATCGCAAATGATAATTTAACATTGTCTTATTATTAATATTAAAAGAAATACCGCAAAAGAACATTCAACATTAATAATTCTTCTAAATATTACAATTTTAACAGGTAGAACCAGTGTAGTTAGACCGGGGATGCACCACAACCACACCTACATATTTCTAGCTTAAGCAGAAGGGTGTGGTTGCCGGCTCACTTATATCACCACCATCTCAGTCCTCAGGAGTAACAACGCATGACGCTGTTCACGTTGTGACGGGCTTGAGCTAGAAGTCCTGTTCTATATGAAGTTACTTAAAGATGTCTATGAGCGGCAGTAACCACTTACCATCAGGTGGATTGCATGCTCGTTTGCTACTCCAATTTTTTTGTATTTTTTTTTTATAGTATGGAGGTAGCAAACGAACCTGCAACCCACCTGATGGTAAATGGCTGCTGCCGCCCAATGACATCTGTAAGCCACCCTAGGTAAAATCAAAGTCTCATCTAAGGATAGCCAGAGATGCGTTGCTACCCCTGAGGACTAAGATGGAATGCCTCGGAAAAGTATGTCTCCCTTACCACACCCTTCAGACCAGAACACAGCAGCGCATAACACTGCTTTTATTAGGCAGAAATAGGTGTGGCGGTGGTGCTTCCGGAGTCGAACCACAAAGAGTACTACCGCCTTGATAGATACCTTGTTCAATATAATTAAAAATGTCCAAGTTTAAGCTATAAATACCAATTGCTTAGTCATAAGATAAGTTTTAAGTCTCAATTATAAGCGGGTTTAACCACATCCGTTACAGTTAGCTAAATAACAGATAACATAACCAGAGAAACATAAACAACACTGTAAAGACAATTATACTGAGACAAATTCCATAATCCTTATATCAACGACACCGTTCAACGGGGCATTTCCTTCGCTGTTTATTTTAGTTTATTTTCAGAGTCAACTGATAAAGCTGAGAAAACTTTCAATCAAGATAACGCAGATAGTGTTTCCACGTCAGGAAGAGATAAGAGGTAGTTATCAAGGTTGATGCAGATGTCTAAAATCCAGCATCGAAATAAAGACTATCTTGGAAGTAAAAGTTAAGAAAACTGAGTAAGAATTTCTTTTCCGCCTAAATCATACGAAATATTCTATATAACATCAGCTAAAGTGTTACGAATAAGTCAATTTAGAAACATAAGATGAAAGTATTGGTACTAGTTAGAAATTTCGTGTATAATTAAATCTCTTAATTAAACCTAAGTTATATTGATTCATTTCATCACGATTTAGTTGTTATTTATAACTTTTACCCGCGGCTCTGCTCGCTTCGCCATACCACGATAAAGAGTTTCCTATGTGTTAATCCAGGTCATAAATCATGTGTGCCAAACAGCAATATCGGATCAGTAGTTTTTCATGAAAGAGTACATCCTCACAAATATTTGCCTATATATTGGTACAAGCTTTTACCCACGTCTTCGCCCGCGTTTTAATTTTTTTGACAAAAGCCATGTCTGTCATAATATTTTTTTTAAGTATCCTATGTTTTTTTCTGATACCTCTAAGAATATGTGTACAAAGTTTCATGATAATCGGTTGAGTAGTTTTGGAGTTAAAACGTAACAAAACTTACATTCACATTTATAATATTAGTAGGGATGCCATTGCAACCCTTTAAGATAAAAAATGCTATTACAAAAAAATGATTTAATTATTTTGATGCACTAGAGAAAATGTTCGATGTTTTTTAGGGAAATTGCGCGTGACGACTCTTGCCCGTCGCTCAGATAAAAGCCGAATGGCAACGCCTCATTAACTGGTTAAGATATACTTAGCGATGATGCAATACTGCAATTATTATAAAAGCTGACATTCCAATGCGTCTCCATAAAGCATTCCTCGCGAAATGAACTTTTGTCTTCATTATATCAATCAAATCTAACTGCGGTCGCTATTGCACTGACGTAAGCACTATCATAATCTTAGTAAAGCTCTGTTTACACTGACTAAAACTCGAGCGCCACATATCCACTTCAAGCTAAATTCTACCTCAAACAGCTTATGTCTGCCTAAAAACGTTTTTAAAACTAAAAACGGACGATACTGTGTACTGGTCCGAAGGGTATGGTAAGGGAAACATACTTATCCAAGGCGTTCCAATTTTTTTTTGTATCGAGGGGGAAACCTTCAAACCATCAAACCGTCAAAACCTACCCGACGCCATGGGACCGACGCCGGGTTATGTGGGATTTTTACCGCACTAAAAATATTCCCTATTCTATTCCCGGAACTACAGGAACGCAAATTTAGTCTTCACATGTAGCATCTATGACTAATCGCAGTTAAGATCTTATCTGGGGTTAATTACGTAAGTCCATGGGAGGCAGTGGCCTCTTACCATCAGGTGGACTGAATGCTCGTTTGCGGAATTGTGGAAATGACAATAAAAAAGTACCACTTCAAGTTTTGAGCGGATTTCGCTATAATTTACAGTAAAATTTCGTGTCCTCATAAAATCAGTCACATGCATTTGCAAAGTGAGCTTGCTTTGAGCGTTGCGGCTCATGGCCCTCAGGTAAAGATTTCGTGGATCGAATACAGAGACACCATTACCCCAGATAGTTCTGTTTTATGATGGCAGTGTTAAACGCTGCTGTGTTGTTACACAAATTTGATCTTCATCGTTAATTGTTTTAGCAGTAATATTAAATTTTTGTTCTTGTATATCCTGTTATATGTAACATCGCAAGGAAAATTACTTAAACTAGATAGTTGGGAAGGCTTGGCATGGCTTGATTGACATGAAATTTTGCATGGATATACCTTATTTACCTGGTCAACTTATAGGCTACTTTTGATTTATATTTTTTGCTAAAGATGGCTACTATTTTTATGTTCCGTAGTAAAGCACTAGTATTTCAGCTAAATAAATTAATAATGTCAATAATGAATTTTATGGCGCACACCCAAATTAAATTACTTCACTGCTTACAATTAAGATACATTACTATATACACATGTACAGTATGTCATCATTATAAAATCCTTTTTGTGTCTTTGTAAATATAACTAAAATATCTATTTTCAAATTGTGAGACTTCTTCGATTAGGATTAATCCATTGTAAATAAGATGTCTTCCAAAGTCAGCCCGTGACCCAATAAATTGTACGCGTCTTCATCATGCAATCGAAGTAAATCTCGGATAGTGTATACAAATCTTAACTTATACTAATACTGCCACTGACGTAAGTACTATCAAATCACTAACCGACTAATTGACTAGAATGCATCTAGACTCTAGACTAGACTATTTTTATTTTCTTCTCATATCTTAATTGCTCATATGACCGATTTTAAATGCTAATATTATAGCACTATAATTCACCATATTACATTTCGTATGACAAAATAATACTTTCATTAAATTTGTGTATTTAGTATACATATTTTAAGAATTATTAGGAAATTAAAAATCAAATTGTCTAAGTGTAACTTGAAATCATTTTTTTTTTAATTCTAACTAATATCGTTACATAACGTTACCCGTAATTAAGACTCATTTATGCATATAATAAAAATAAAAGTTTCTCGTAAAATGTGTATATTTCCAATGCATATATTTGCAAAATAATTAAAAAAATGTTTGGTGGACAAATAATATGTAATAATACACAGTAAAACACAATAAAACTGTCTGTTTGTGATGTGTACTTGAAATCGTATTAACTAAAACTACTGGATTTAATTTAAAGGATTTACATATATTCCGTGTGTTGAGGTAACATTTATTTCATAATTTCAAGAAGTTAGTTAAATATGAACATGTTACTTTTTCAAGCCGAAATCGCGGAGCGCAGTTAGTTAGAAAATAAAATCACTTGCATCATGAACAAAAGTATATCATGATATAAATGAAAATAAAATATCCTGAGATGACTGTGAATACTATACTAACATAATGCAATCCTTAACCCTCAGATAACTACTATAACACACTTTAAGGAGCACTCCAATAGTAATAGCACGCTCAGATATGCTCATACGCCATTTCAATAAAATATCTCTTGTCAGTTGGATGAAGAATTTTGCAATATACACAAAAATTCTGACATTTCCAACTGAAGGACGGAAGCAGTGAACAAATACTTTGCGTAAACTAATTATAATGCATTGCAATACGAGATAGTTTTAATAAGATTCAACGCAATCATCAAAACAGGTGGCTATTTATGTCAAAGTTTATTCATTACGAGGTAAGGTCCGTGGTTTCGCGTTTAGAAATATAACTCGTATTAGTGGGAACTCATCCTAGGGACAGCAATTTGGATGCAGCTTTTTATTTAAGTTATATTTTTAATGCATATAATTGTTAATTAGTTAATATTGTTACTTTGAACAAAGAAGATTGATAGCAACTGACATTAGCGCTAGTGACGGTGGCTACGTACTCCACGCGGTTCTTTTTTGCGCAGAATCCTAATGATTTTCTTAAGTAAAAATATCCTGAGTAACGCATTACAACATCAGCTATCTACCACTGAAAGTCCCGTCAAAATTGGTCCAGCTGTTTCGGTCCAGAACAAACAGGTCTATCTGTTACATAGACAGACAGACAAAACAATTCGTGATAAATGGTTTGTTATAAGTATATACTACTTCCACATGCATTTAGTAAAA
>MOOZ01000852.1:226681-241283 GCA_002930495.1 Cecropterus lyciades
ATATTTTTCAATAATAATGATTATAAAGTACATTAAATCAATAAATAAAACATTACACACACTACCATGCATTTGACACACACAAACACACGTATACGTACGTACAGTAACTTTGTTGCTGACATTGTCATATGTCAGATGTGTATGTCAAATAACGCGTTATTGCTTTTAAATGCAGCTTACTAAATTAAATCTCATTCCCTATAATGACATTTTAAAAAATTATTTTAAAATTAATGTACAGAGGAAATTACATATAAAAACTTTGTAGTAGAAAAAAATATTTGGGTTTAATTACGGTCGAATTTCGACCGCTGCGAAGGATAACTAGTTGTAATAAATAAATCACCGGACAAAACCGGAGTATTAGCTCCGGTTTTGTCTGATTTATTTATTAGCTGTTTAGTCTCGTAAAACAAGCGTTTTTATCGTATGTATTCATTGTTTTTATCAATGAGTAGTATCGAACATGACAAGTTCAGTTATTAGGATAATGTATGCAAGCTTCACGAAACAGGGTACACGGAAGCATCGGATAACATCAACAATGTTCACCATTAATAAATAAAGCTATATTCACACATAACTGCAATTATTATTCTTATTATTTACAAGAATTTTGAAGAAAGAATAAGTACATGTTTAATTTAGTTTTAAATTTTACCCCGATTTTGCACGCTACATTTGTCTTCCTTTAATAAGTATGAAAACACTTTCTACACTCATAGCCCCACAGTAGGATTTTCTCCTGTGTCGTGGGTGCCATGGATACGCAATGACGAATACACAAACACCCAGACCCAGAACAGAAATCTACACTAATCATTCAGATGTCTGTCTGGCCGGGGATCGAACCTGGAACCCACTGCATGTCAGACCGGTATGGTGACCGCTCCACCGCGTGGGTCGTCAACGGTATGTGTGTGCAATTCTCATACAGCACAAGTGAAGCTTCTGAAAAGTAAGCTACGAGTGATAATACAAAACAATAACATAATTAAGTAATCACTGCAATCCATTTTCGGATATCTTATTTCGCATATATCAAACTTGAGCATGTACAAGCTGCAAAGTAAAATGCGCTAAAAGTAAATTAGCGTGATTCAGACCCAATCATACATTCAGCGCCATCTAGTTGTAACGCAGACAATTGCGTTCGTAAAATATTTTCATTTCATCGAGATTCAAATCGCAACGATTCTAAATTGGTTTCATTACAAAAATTCGGTTCACAGCCATTTATATAATGTATATTGTTATTTAATTTACTTGTACGCAGAGCTAATAGATAAAAAATCCATCTTCTCCAATGTTTCTTAACTGAAATTAAACCGAACATATACGATTTAACTGTTGTTCTAAAAAAATGTCTAAATTGGTTCATCCTATCCACAATTTACGATGTATCAAACATATAAAAAATACAGTCGAATTGAAAACCTCCTCCTTTTTTGATGTCGGTTAAAAATTATAAGTAGCAAACGAGCGCGCAGTCCATCTGATGGTAAGCGGCCACTGCAGCTCATTGAAATCGATAATCAACACCAGATTTGATAACAACTTCACCTTACTTGAAGTTGGCCACAGGTTCGATGGTTCCCCTAAGGACTATCATGGAATGCCTCGGATGAGAATATTTCCTTTCCCACGCTCCTAAATACGCCAGAAAAATGTGTAGCGGTGATGCCTCAGTTGTTGAACCACGAAGAATTATACCACCTTCAAAATTAATGTTGACATCGTACTTTAAATCAACATGGATATTTTACCTCTCATTTTCATGTGATAGTCAATTATGACACGGAATCCACACCACCTCTGCCTTGTATCACGACTTATAAGTATACTTATGCTACAAGCTGCAAATCGGTCACGATAGAGCTAATTTAATTAACAAATTTCAATACATTCACAGCCGTTTAAGTGTAGGCGAATCATTTAATGTTGCTCATAAACCTGTACTACAAACATAATTTGTGAAACTAAAACGGTAGGAAATACTAAGTTCAATTTACATTGCACTGTGATCATATTCTCAAGATCTTAAACTTCATTTAAATCGGTCAGTGGTTATCACGTTTGTTCCTATGATCATGCATTGACAAATTCTCTGTTATGTAGTTGTTAGGGAATGAATTGACGCGTGACCAAATTTTCCGATGATATTCCATCGCAATTAAAAGAACAGCATATATAAGTGTAGTAAGTGTAAACTACCTTTTATCTCAAAGATAAGAAAACCTTCTTACATAAAAAAAACTTTTTAAAAGGCACTGTTGCTAAGTTTGTCGTCTTCCTTTAAGCAAGTGACTACCGTGATAACATTGCCTACCTAAAGCTGTCGCAGATGCGTTGCTACCGAGAACTGAGTCGAAACGCCTCAAATAAGTATGCCTGCCTTAATCTATAAACAACAACACAACAACGCATAACATTGCTGTTGTTAGGCAGAAATAATTGACGCGGTGGTTACTCCGGAGTTGAGCCACTTTAGCCTTACACTGCTTAATTATATATTTTAACCTAATTTCAAACCTTTGCAATTGTGCATCAAATTGCCTCAGATTCTTTAAATTTTTAATGATCACCTTGTAACGGTATCTAAACGTATAAATGCCAACCAAAATATTTGTATGAAAAAACATGACAACATAATTATGATTGATTCTGTGTAAAATATCCGAAATGTTATTCGCAGACAATTCGATAATATTAATTCAATTTATTATTCATTTGAAGGTAATAAAACGTTAACAAATTATTTTAACAATAAAATGCATAAAAATAAATAAGTTATGTAAAAAGAAACAAATTTAAAAATTAAATATAAAAAGTTGCATCCAAATTGCTGTCCCTAGGATAAATTCCCAGACTGCTGGCAACATTACTTCGTTGAATAGCAAGGCTAATTCGTTGACCAAAGTATGTTCCAGCATTCTGATCATTCGTTGACTCTATCAAACGTTTGGACAAATGCTTAAAAAATAATTTAGCATTTAATCCCCACGGTCCCACATTTCAACGCCAAATGCCAGAAATATGTAATCTTTAATTAAGTCTCCATATTTCTGGCACTTGCGAATTTCAGCATCGGTCGCCACGACATCGGCTGCCCTGGAAGAGATACTAATATGAGAAGGTGCCAGTGTGTCAACGCAAGTAGCGTCTCACACAAGACACCTCCCATTCTTCCAGGGAATAAAAGTTAATCCATCGGGCCTCTTACCATCGCGACGTACTAAACCATTCGGCTCTAATTGAGCCGGTACGTTGGCAGTAAAAAAGGCTCTCCGAATAACATCATTTAGAGCCGCGTACCGAGAAAGACGGCCGACGTCGTTGACAAGAAAGGCCGTGGAGACCCAAACGATTGACTCGAGCTTCACAAGGACAGCAATGTGGATGATTAAAAAATATGCCCAGTCGTAGATCCGCTGCTATGGTAAAAGAAGTATTATCAAGGTATCCTACTGATACCTACTCGAGGCTCGATAGAAAATAAGGACAAATCATCGCTTCATAGTTTTCGCAAAGTGTAGGAACAAGGGTAGGTAGAAAGCTTCACAGTCTCTTACCTACACTTGTTCTTTGCGGTACTACGACGCTATAACCGACCCGATGATGAAATCAAGACCACCCCACAGACAAACTATAAAAATACTAGGTTATTCTCGCGGCTCCGCCCGTATCAGTTACGTCTACCACGGTAATGAGTATATAATGTGTTAATCTAGGTTATACTAACTGTATACCAGATTTCAGAGTAATCTGAGGAGAGCAACAAAGCCATACTACATCCTCCCAAACGTTCGCATTTGAAATACAAATCAGATTGTGTAAAAAAATACTGTCATATAACTCATATAAATAAAAAACTTGTCCAGTAAGGTAGATATATAAGCATCCTAATTCCGGAAGCCATGCCCCAAATAAGGCAGTCACAAACAAAAGATTACTCGTACTCTGCAAATCTTTTGAAAGCAGACGTAAAAATTTGACGACAGCACCCTCCCGCTCACAGACAATGGGACACACAGTTACCATGAATTCCATAGCAACACGCCTAAAGAACGGCTTTGTTTAGCAATGGGGACACGTTATTTTTACAGTATTTTAGTAAGAAACTAACTATGAAATCACAACCCTCGGACTGTGTGCATCATACCAGATCTACAAAGATAAGCAACCTTTTAGTACGAGTTTATTACGTTTCCAAAAATAATCAACGTTTACGTTTTCGTTTTCGGCCATAGCTTACAATGTAATCACGACATTGACGGGTGAAAATGTATACAATAATTGTTTTGAGGAAACAACAAACTCGTATTAAGCGCACATACAAGTAAGAACGCATCTTGGAAGTTTTTCTTTATAAGACTGAAGTAGCAAAGAAATATGATGTCCTATTAGAAGTCAATCACGAATGTGTTACTCCCGAAGACTAAGATTAACACTTCATATGAAAATGAGCCTACAACTACAGCCTTGAACCAAAACGCAAGAACAGCTTTACGCTACGTGCGGTGGATGTACCTCTCCGGTCGAACCATACACATTCCACGTAGTTCTCTGCCTAATAACCACACACTGTTTACTCGTCTATTATAATAATATTATAATTTACGTTTACATTAGCGTAGGCATGACCAAAAGTCGAAAGCACTAACGCTATACTTCGTGACTAAATCCAAAGCAACCTATAGTGGGTGTAGCGTATCGAGCGCAAACGAGTGACCTTGTGCCAACAATGGTCTGAATGGTCTCAGATTCTCAATCACCCATTGTTCTCTACCCCAACAACAGTTTGAAATTAAACCCGGAGTGATCGAAAATGCAACTTTGTGACTGTTTTGGTGAGGGGAATGATGCTTTATTGTTTTGGAATGACGATAAAATGACAGTCATTCAATAGCGTGTGGTCATACAAACGAATTCATTTAAAAATGCTCGTCTTTATTTGCAATATACCATATTATATTTTTCTCCAAATAAACATACCTGTCTAAACATCACGATAAACTTAAAACGGCTGGATAGATTTTGACATGGTTCTGTATACGTAATAATACATTATACGCATTAAATGTATGGAATAACTCCGTGAATACTGCTTAAATACTTTGATATTACGCTGAGGAATGGCAAACGCACAATATATTATCACTATGAACCCTTCCAACTTGAGAAACAAACATATCTGAGGCGTTCTAACTTAGTCCTCAGGTAAAGCACCTGGGACCAACCTCAAGTAAAAATCTGATTTTAGCTGAAGTATTTAACAGATGTTCATCGGCAGCAGAGCCACTTATTATCAGATGGATTAAAAACTTTTTATATCAAAAAATACTTACCAATGGAAAACGCCTGATTGTATTATCTGAGCAATGCGATACTATGAAATGTTTTGTCTAATCGTCTTATCTTATGATACTTTAACAAACACTTTACTTGAGTATATCGACAAGTAAATAACGCTTAAAAGTATTGTATTGCAATACACTAATTTAATTAATAAAACAATGTTGTCTAAATGTAAAACGAAAAATTTAATCTCTATTTGAAAATTATTTTGTATATATTTTAGTAACGTAATTATAAACCTGAATTCATAAAAGAACTAGTACTGAGTAAGTACCAACATCTAAATTCGAATATACCTACTAAAGGTTTTCTTAAAATGCCAAAATATGACCTTTAACTTTACATTTTTTTTTGTTTGTCATTCTGCTTGAACTGCCGTGTGAAGTGTTTTTGAAGAGCGCAAGTCCCTCTATTCTCGTAGATGTCATAGGAGGAAAGGAACGACGAAAGGAAAAAATACAGGAGTTGGACACCAGCATCATCTTCCACAACATCAACACCAACTGCAATCACCAACACGCATGCCAGGTACGGTGGCAATTGGCAAAACCCTCAATATGAGAGGCCATGTCCAGCAGGGAACCTAAAATGTTCACCAATACTTATACCTGGCCCGGTAACTATTAGCAAAACATTCATATGGTGAGACCTATGTCCATGATTGGTAGTGAATGGATCACAATTCCTGTCTGTATGATTAATCTTATTGCAGCTTATCTCCTAAGCTGATCCTCGTTAATGAATATAATTGTTCCACATCCAATATAACCACATTACGTAAATTGGATCGCGGCGTAAGGAGCTTGCGTCCTCCCCACAGCGCCTGCGGGATTCCTGCCAAGTGCTTATTCATTCTTATCGAATTATAAACGGGAAAGAGTTGCAAAGTAGAGTGCAGGCATACAAAAACAGGCAAATAACCAACATAACATACTAATATCTTCGATACTAAATGTAAATAGATTTACCCTACGAACCTCGTCAACTCATTACCATCCTAGTTTTGGGCACAGATATCATCCCAAAATGCAAGAGGTTAAGGACCTAAACTTTAAGCCTTAGTCCATCACGCTGGTCACGTGCGGATTGGTAGACTAGTAGGTATATACATTTCAGATTTTTTATTCTCACGTACAGGCTTTACGATGTTTTTCTTTAGCGATGAACCTCATAACTTCGCATAGTCCGAAATGCATGCATGGGATTCGAACCCAGACTCCCAGATTGAGAGCACAAATTTCGGTAAGCAAGCAGTGATAGCTTGCGTCCTGGTGGACAGCAATAACTGAACGAAAAACCACAATTCGTCAAAATTTAAAAACCCATCTCGCGATACATCTTTTCACAATGAATGTAATTAATTGCGCTTATATTAACATCACACCTCTTCCACGACAATGAACAAAAAATCAAAAACAGAGCGCTATAAAACTCTTTAAAATCGAAATAACAATGAACAATGAAATTCGACAAGAGAACACTCGAAAAAAGTTATAAATTCGAAATCGCCCGATGAAACGTGTGAAATTCGACGCAAACCAAATTGTATTGTTTGATACAATAAATAATTTTCGTTTAAAACGTGGAAGCTACTTTGAGAGAAAGGGGAGCCGATACGTGTGGTCGGAATAACAATCAATTTACATCCTGACATGGTTGGACGGCTAGTGTGGGCTGTTATCGATTGTTAGTTGAAAGGCATTCTCGTGCTATGGCAAAGGCGAAGAAATATTACGTTCTTTTGTGAACGTCAGAATCGCCGGTAAACAGTCAAAAATTGCTTCTTAATTTCTTATACATAGAGTAGTAACTATATGTATGTGCCAAAGATTATTTATTAATTGCTTGTTTCACAATTTAAAAGCCTGTGATTCTTTCAATAAACTAGCCAAAAGTTTAAAAGAAATGTATAAGAACAAAAATTTCTTTTTTTAAGTATCTAACGAACACGCAGCCCATCCGATCGTAGTGCAAGCCCGGTTCTAGGCGAAAGGGTAATAGGACCCCTGCCCTGGGATAAAAAGAATGTAAAAATCAACGTTGTGGAAGGCAAAATATTCTGTGGGATATATTTTTTTTCCATCGCCACCACGATACGGGGTTGACTCCTAATTTGATCCTATAACCCTCTTACGACATCCAGAAAGAGATGTAAGAGGTACTAGGGCGACACCACACGGCAATATTGAACTATTTCATGCAAAACAACGTTGGAATATTTTTATTTAGTGGCGTATTGATCGGCTGACCAACACCCACGCTGATGTACTAAGTCAAACAAGCTCACATTGATAAGATTCAGATAAACTTAGCTATCGTTCAAGTACCGCAAAACAATACCAGCTAAAAACGACAAACGATAAATGAAAACTGTTTGTACCCCAGTGATTAGCGCACAATTTGTAATAGATCACATATATACAAGGTGATCTATATTCATCTATTCTAATATAAAAAAACTGTTCCACGCGGTTTCACCCGCGTTTATTAGAGAACAATCTATTAAAAATCTATTAATAACATTACGCTATGATCACTGAAAGTACACTTATAAAGGAACACTTAGTAAAAATATTGGAAAGATGTTATAAAATATACAGATATCACATCACAACCGTTCCGCAAGCAACCAGTGCTTGCAGATCGTGATTATAAAATTACAGTATTTCCTACTTATCAATACTGTATTTTGTAAAAAATTACAGTAAATGATAGTTTAAAGACTATTGAAGGGCAGTTTACATTGAAAAATCTGCAATTTGACGACCAAAAGAAATGTCATTCCTTGATCAAATTTCGAAATAAACTGTAAATATATCAAATTAAATTATAAAATGCTTTTATTTGCTCAAAAGTACATTGTTGGCAAAAACAGTTGATTCCTACACTGTATTTTTGATAAATTTACTATTCAACACAAAAATATTTGGGTGGGTTTGCCGGCTTACTTACATATGAGGCGACCATCTTAGTCTTCTGGATAGCAACCCATCTGTCATTGACTTTAGGCAGAACCCCAGGTATACATATTGTATAGGTAATAAGTTGCTTACAGATGTCCATGGGCGGCAGTGACCACTTACCATCAGATGGACTGCATACTCTTATGCTAGTTCAATGCAATAAAAAAGAACAATAGAAAATTTCACATTTTTATAGTACATTAAAGATTAGACGTTACCTTAATAACGTTTAATCTTTATTTAATTAAAATCCATCTATCCAAACTTTTTACAATATAAATTTGTATCACGTATTTTTAAACACGGATGAAACCGCTGGGCACATTTAGCTTCAAAAATCAACTTCGATATAAATTCGTCACCACACTCGACGTATCACAGTGCGTGGCGCATCGCATGCACTAGATGCAAAGGAGGACCGAAGACGTGACCACTGAATGGAGGTCACACTGACGCAGACGATTTAAGTACTCGTGTGAAAATACATTAATAACGTTATCGATCCATTTAGTCTCACTAATAGGCTACTATTATAATTTTGAAGGTGGTAGAACTCTTTGTGGTTCGACTCCGGAGGCACCACCTTCAAACTTATTTCTGCCTAATAACAGCAGTGTTATGCGCTGTTGTGTTCTGGTCTGAAGGGTGTGGTAATGGAGACATACTTTTCCGAGGCATTACATCTTAGTCCTCAGGGGTAGCAACGCACCTGTGGCTAACCTAAGATGAGACTTTGAAATTACCTAGGGTTAATTACCGATGTCCATGGGCGGCAGAAAACCACTTACCATCAGGTGGGCTGCAGGCTCGTTTGCTACTTCTATACTATAAAAAAAGGCTAAGATTTCCGCTCATAACAAAGAAAAATTTAGATATAACTAAATATAACCTCCAAACTTTAATTTGCAAATGTATGCAATATCCGGTCTCGCGGTATACTCATTTTTGGTATATATAAGTAAACTAGCTGAGCTCGCGGTTTCACCCGCGTTTTATAGAATTACATTAACCGAAATTTTATACCTGTAATAATCTCCTGTCGCTGAATTTTTTTAGAACTTTTAAAGGGGATTAATTCTGTCATACATATTTTTTACGAAACTTTAACCGTTTACGCAGCGCATGCAGCGGAAGCTCTCATTAGAAAAAGAAACCCCGATTTTGAAACATTCTTCGTTGGTGCTCCGCTCCTGTTGGTCTTAGCGTGATGATATATAGCCTATAGCCTTCCTCGATAAATTGGCTATCTAACACCGAAAGAATTTTTCAAATCGCACCAGTAGTTTCTGAGATTAGCGCGTTCAAACAAACAAACTCTTCAGCTTTATAATATTTTAGTATAGATAATAAGTATAAATCAAGAGATAATGAATAGCTTACGCTTTTTACTATAAATATACATTTCAATAGATTTAATACACTCACCCTTAAAAGCTAAAATAGCTTAATCTTGTATTTCTAGTCTTACTTATTTTTTCCATGCTAATTGAACCAGGCTACAACTCTAGTCGCAAATATGTAGCCTTTAAATTTACAATGGAACCATTACCACTCCATTTATAGTGCATAGTTCAATAAGCAATCAATGCATACATTAGAAACATCGGCATGCAATTATGCATTCATAAATCTAGAGGTCTCAAAAATACTTTCACTTCGCGGTCAAGATAAACAACATTATCAATGCTATCGAGACATATTTCTCTTAATTCGTCCATTTAAGCATATTTCTAAATTATTTTAATTGAAATTAAAATTCAATTTTAAGCTCAAAATTCTATTGAAAATTATCCATTGTCACTGTCGTTTTTTTTCAATAGAGATAGCAATCAAACAGTCAGTCTGATGATAGGTTTAGAAGGATAGGTGGTTATGTAGCCACCTGAGGTCGGCTGCAGATACGTTGCTACCCAAGGGAACTAAGTTAGAACTTCACGAATGAGTGATTTTTTCGTATAGAATTAGCAAACGAGGATGCAGTCCATCCGACGATAAGTGGTCACTTCCGCCTGTGGACATTTGTAGTAAACCAAAAATAAGATCAATAATTCCTGATATTGACCTCAGATGCTTTGCTTCCCCTGAGGATTAAGTTGACAAGATTAAGTTGTTAAGTTGAGGATTCGCATCGGATAAGTATATTTCCCTTATGAAGACCTTAAACCAAAACGCAGTAACACTTGACACTGTCTTTATAAAGCAGGTGTTGCGGGGGTATCGCCAAAGCACAAGGGTCTACCACCTTTAAAGATAGTCAGATCCAAGACTATCTTTAAATGTGATTGTTTAGTGCTATAACCACAAACGAGCAATGTTAGCCTGGTTGAAACTCGGTCTCTCCATCGACGATCCAGGGTTCGAATTCCAGGCATGTGTAAATGATGTTCGTTTTGGAAATTAATCATTACTCGTTGAGGTGAAGGAAAACATTGTGAGACTTCGCTGAAAATGTTTTCAAAGGTGAGTGTAATCTACCGATTCGCACCTGGCCAGCGCGTCGGACTATGACCTGAAATTCTATTATGAGAGGAGACCCTTGCCTGCTGGGTGTGCGTGGGACAATTAAGGGCTTAATGACGACTTACAAACTGTCATCCAAATGGAAAGTGCGTATTCTAAATCCCATTAAAATAAACACCTTGTCTTCCAGTCAGATCAACTTTTACTCGTTTACACTTCCGACTGTCCAGAATGACAAACCGGATTTAAATATGAGTCCAAATTATTTGCTGCACGACTTACGTAATTTGTTATGCACATTATGTGACAAGGGACAAAGTCGGTCAAGTGCGAGTCGGACTCACTCCCGAAGGGTTCCGTACCTTTATACCATCTATAAAATCGGCAAATAAAAACACGTTTCTTATAAAGGAGCCCACCTTATATTGTTTTAATTATTTATTTTAAAGTGAATCTATAACTAAATATTCTGTGAATATTTCAAGCGCCTACCTGTTGGCGTTATTATTATCGAGCAAAAACACGTTTCTTGTATGGGAGCCCCTCTTAAATATTTACTTTATTCTGTTTTTACTATTACTAGTTGCCCTTCACAGCGGTCGAAATTCGACCGTAATTAAACGCAAATATTTCTTTTTTTCTACTACAAAGTTTTTATGCGCATTTTCCTCTGTACATTTAATTTAAAATTATTTTCCTAAAATGTCATTATAGGGAAATGAGATTTAATTGAATAAGCTGCATTTAAAAACAATAACGCGTTGACATACACATCTGACATTTATGACAATGTCAGCAACAAAGTCAGCGTGTAAGAAATACGTATACGTGTGTTTGTGTGTGTCAAATGCATGGCAGTGAGTGAAATGTTTTATTTATTGATTGAATGTACTTCTTAATCATTATTATTGAAAAATATTAGCATTCTGCACTTCTCCTACATATAAACTATAAGTGTGCTAAATTTCATACTTTTCCGTCCGCGCATTTTTTGTAAAAAGGGGTCCAAAGTTTTTGCTTCACGTATTAATATATAGATTTGTTATATCGGCAACAGAAATACATCAACTGTGAAAATTTCTGTTGTCTAGCTACCACAGTTTATGAGATACTGTCTGGTGACAGACGAACGGGCAGACGGATAGACAGACAGCGGCGTCTTAGTAATAGGGTTCGTTTTCACCCTTTCGGTACGGAACCCTTAATGATGAATTAACCATGGCGTATGTGGTTACGAGTATTTACGATGACAGATCGAATCATTTTATCTGATAGAATGTCTTATCGGATTAAGGTTCCTATTTATCTTTGGCGATAAAGTTGGTGGAAACCGGTGTAGTTCGAAGCACAGCAGCCAGGTCTACTTATTTCTAAAGATCGGAGTGAAGTGCTGCGTTCTTATTTATTGGGTCTGATAAGCGAGACATACATCCGAGACGTTCCAACTTAGTCTTCAGGAGCAAAGCAACGCATCTGTGGCCAACCTAAGTTAGGCTGAAATCTCATCTGAAGTTGAGTCCAGATGTCCATGGGCGACAATGGTCACCAACAAGTAGATTACATATCGTTTTCTACTTCTATGTTACTTAATAGGAATTTATAGGAAACGAGCTTTTCGCGGCTACGTCAAGTATGTTAATCCAGGCATTCCAGGCCATAAACTTTTTAATATTTGAACCAAAATTCATCTAAGTCTAGTAGTAGTTTGTACGTGAAAAACTAACAAAACACACATACATCCCCACAATCTTCAGCATTTATATTAGAAAGAAGTATGATATTCTTGCTTTAATATCAAAATGATAAATCACTATTCGCTATATATAGCAGCAATACCGATTTATGAACTAGTAGCGCCATCTAGTTTTGTTACGGTACAATTTTGGTAAGCAACGCACAAACCGATGATCAGCTAATAGGTAGCTATTGCGCTACCGTAGGCGAATTACAAACACTTTCATTATTCAAGAAATAACGCATTCTGCATTAAAGACATTTCTATACATATAGCACAATGTAAATACAAGCACGGTAATAGTAATACTATTACCTACCGTGACAAAAGGGACCGAACCTAAATTTCGGCAAATAATGCTACCTAAATATGTACTTGAAACTACTACTAATAACATAGTCTATCGTCGGGCGAATTAAAAGTGATTATTTGTGCTAGAAAAGAACAAACATAATAATTACGTCCCATTAATAACCGCTCGTTTTAAAAAAAAAAAGCTCTCCAAAATGCAAACATAATCTCACTATTTTCACAAAATGCAAATTTCGTATTACGTCCCTTTTTCTCATCGTGCGAATTATAATAAATTTGATTTTATTCCGGAAATATCTACAGTTTCAGCAAGACCTTTTTTTCATGTGATTGAAATAGCCAACGAGCATGCAGTCCACCTGATAAGTGGTTACTGCCGCCCATGGACATCTGTAAGCAATTTCATATAGAACAAAGGTTCTATCTGAAGTCGATCACAGATGCGTTGTTACTCCTGAGGGCTAAGATGGTCGCCTTATATAAGTGAGCCGGCAACCACACCCTTTCAGGGAAAAGCTAAAAAATTGCTTCACGCTAGAAATAGGTGTGGCGGTGGTACCTCCCTGGTCGAATTACACTGGTTCTAACACCTGACATATTACTCTGCCAATCTGCTTCGGAGCAGCGTGATAGAGTACATTTCGGACCTTTGCCATTGGACATTAAATGCATGTAGTAAAACAACAAAACAGTGTAATAACTTGTTTGGAATAAACAGATTATAAAATCAAGCTGGATCGGGTGCCATTACGTAAACATTGCATACAAACAAGTGAATCATTGCGCTCAATAATAAATTAACCGGTAATTATGTACAGTAATGTTTACACTTATCGATGTACATTAAAATATTTAAATTACATTGTATAATGCGTGTATTTTTTTTACTCATTACTCTCAATTCTTGTGAAATAAAAAATATTGCTTACCAACATTTCTCTGCGATTTCGGATGCATTACATAACATAATCATTTCACCCCCTGCAAGGTGATAATTCCGAAGTTCCTTTCTTAGAACTCACTCCGCTATATAAAAGTGTATGTGTTCAATCACCCTCCCCTTCTGGCTGGGTGAAATATAATAGTATTAAAACTTATAAATAATAAATAAAAAATCGATTAAGTTATCACTGCAGCCGATATTCGGACATCTTATAACGCATGTACTAAACTTGAGCCCTTATAAAAACTGCGAAGTAAAATCGCTAGCGTGATTCAGAAAGAGTTAGTTGTAGCGCCGACAGTTGCTTTCGTACCGCATTTTCATTTAATCTATTTTCAATTACAACGATTCCATGTTATTCCATTTATTATATTACGTTATACTTATCTTAATTAAAATAACGAATACTCATATTTCCTAACTTTACCAACATTGAAGCACCACTATCCCATCTCTGGATCTTGGAGTAAACAAGGTTTATAATGGTTCATTGGCCTTCTTACTCGCCTTAGTCCCACTAATTTTTAATTAAGTTGTTCATAAAAAAAGTAATTCCTTATAGATAAATAAGGAATACAAGTTCGTAACATTTTTTTCGAGCGTTTACAAAATTACCGGATGATACATAAAAGTTACATGAATTAACAACAGATGGCGGTAATATTAAGATTGTAAACAACAAAATTATTACTCATAATAAACACATCAAAGAAGTTATCTTTCTGATAACGAAATCATGATTTAACAGCAATATATCGTGTTAGTGTTAAGTAGTCTGCAGCTATTAGCAATTAATAATACCGTAATGGGTTTAATAGTGAGAGTAGG
>MOOZ01000852.1:242643-253336 GCA_002930495.1 Cecropterus lyciades
TGCGAAGTAAAATCGTTAGCGTGATTCAGAAAGAGTTAGTTGTAGCGCCGACAGTTGCTTTCGTACCGCATTTTCATTTAATCTAGTTTCAATTACAACGATTCCATGTTATTCCATTTATTATATTACGTTATACTTGTATTAATTAAAATAATGAATATGTACTCATATTTCCTAACTTTACCAACATTGAAGCGCCACTATCCCATCTCTGGATCTTTGAGTAAACAAGGTTTATAATGGTTCATTGGCCTTCTAACTAGCCTTAGTCCCACTAATTTTTAATTAAGTTGTTCATAAAAAAAAGTAATTTCCTTATTGATAAATAAGGAACACAAGTTACATGAATTAACAACAGATGGCGTAAAATTAAGATTGTAAACAACAAAATCTCTCATAATAAACATACATACTCATAATAAACACACCAAAGAAGTTATCTTTCAGATAACGAAATCATGATTTAACAGCAATATATCGTGTTAGTGTTAAGTAGTCTGCAGCTATTAGCAATTAATAATACCGTAATGGGTTTAATAGTGAGAGTAGGCGCGTGCGCTTACGCATTCGTTAAGGATGTCAACTTACAAAATAAATAAAATAATAATAACAATGCTTAATTTTTGAAATATTATCATTATGCGAAAATGGGAAAGGAGACATTTCATCTGCTGTCTAACCCAGTCTTACTGAACCTACATACGTCAGTGTCAGTGGCAACACCGGAAGAAAGCCAGTAAATTTACAAATTAATTACTATATGTTCTCTTAAACAAATACTTGGTACATTTATCATCAAGTATTTGACAGAATTATCAAGACAAGTGAAGACAAAAAAGTGAAGTAAAAAAATATGTGTTGAATAGTCCATTATAAGAACCCCAGTTCTGGCCACATTCGTGAACAAGAGTAGATACCAAAAAAATCGATCACAATAGCGTTGATCCTACGAAAAATAATTTAATTACTTCGAAGTAATGATTCCGCCTTGACACAGCGTACTATAATATCTTTTTTATTGATGGCCTGAAAGTTCCAAAAAGTGACTTGAGAGCGAAACTGGGTTATGTGGGATTTTTAAAAACCTCCTCAGTAGCCTTACTCGGCACTACGTAAAGTGCTACGGAATCTCTAACAAAACGCAACCAAAGCCTGAACTATACCTATAACTAAAATATGCAACCACAGCTTCCTGCCCATGCGAAAATACCGTAAGCGCCGGGTGATTCAGCGTGCGAAATGGGTACCTATTCTCATGTTTGTGCGATACATTATAAACGCAATTGCTAAGTGCTTTGATGGTAAAATTTGTAACTAAAAATAACGAATAACATATTTAAGAAATATCTAAATTGTTGTACTAATCAAATAAGTTCAATTTGTTGATCAAAAATTGTAATATTAAAGAATTGATTAGGCTTAGCATGAGAGTACATAAAAATCTTCGAGATATTTTTTTATTAATATCAGTTATGATAACTTCCAAGAACTTATATTGACACTTTACTATGACGCATTTTAAAAGGGTTGTATTTATTAAATAAACTAATAAGTATTAAACTAACGAAGGTCATTTATATATAAGAGAAATAAATAACATCCAAGCACACTACCCTAGGGGACTGAGTTATTTGTTACTATAGCTTTAGATCAATTTTTTTCAATTCTACTGTTCTTAAAGTCAAAATGGTCTATTCCTACTAGTTGTTTACGGTTTTTTAGGTATGATATAAACCAATTGTGAGTTTTTCCGCACACTCCCATGTCATATAATTTGTGTAACAGTGATTTATATTGTTCTTTGTTATATGCCTTCGTCATATCTAGTAAAATTCCAATAGAGTATTGTTTATTATTTATAATGTCAAGTATTTTTACATATATTTGTGTATTGCTAAGATTAGGATCGGTTTTTTCGGAAGCTGTTTTGGGTGTCGTCATAAAGATTATACTTTTCACAAAAATTAATTAAATTCACGCTTTTTCATAATCTTTTTAAAGATTTTTGATGATGATAGGTAGTAAGGCAATTGGTCTGTAGTTGTTAGGGTCCATTTCTAGTGATTTTTTGTGTACAGATTAAAATTGTGGAATTAAATACATGATTTCAAATGGAAGGGGAGCATAAGCCCTTTCACTTAGCTTTTGGATCCACTGCTAGTATTTTTTAACAGATTGAAGTAGATACTGTAGGAAGTAAATCTGTAAACAACTTTGTTTAAAACAAGGGTCCTATCTGAGGTCGATCACACATCACAGATGCGTTGCTACTCTCAAGGACTAACACGATCACCTATAAGTGAGCCTAAAATCACACCTTTCTACCGAAACGCAAAATGGTTTGCCTAAACTTAACCAATGTGACTGATAAACTGTCCCTTGCAACTGTTCGACATTTTATCGTACGCTTACAAGATACTACACTCATCTTATTTCCTATCGCAACAAAAACAAGGCGTAATAGTTGCTAGGGTTGCGGAGTAACTTTAGTTAAATATTTTTA
This sequence comes from Cecropterus lyciades, assembly GCA_002930495.1. NCBI lineage: Eukaryota > Metazoa > Arthropoda > Insecta > Lepidoptera > Hesperiidae > Cecropterus > Cecropterus lyciades. Next base: position 245,147 of record MOOZ01000852.1, read on the forward strand.
TTTCGTGTTTTAATTTTATTTATTTTAGATACTTCGCTGCGAAATGGAAAATGTTTGGACTTTAATTAAAATTTTAGGTTTTTATGTATTTAAATTAAATAAATCTGGCCATAATATTAAGGTAGAAAACATATTTCATAGAAAATAGTCATCGTATTTATTTTGCGTTATTTTGAAGCGCCATAGCATTGCAGAAATGCTTTATTACTGTTAAGGGGATATTCCTGTTCGTAAATAAGATCTAAATAATAATAAAAATTAAAAATATATTTATTTACATGAAAATGTACCAAAATTATCTTTTTTTTCCTTTTCAGTGATTTGTTTTTAGGTAATCGCGTATTTTGTATTTATTTATATTTATGTTCGTGTGTATAGGTATGTACATATTACATATCTCAAAGAGCGGCCGTAACCGCTTACCGTCAGTAGACTGCATGCTTGTTTGCCATTTCAATATTATAAAAATAAAGTTATATACCATTGAAAAACATGATCCATCTTCAGACACGTTAAAACTTCTTTCTGACCCCTCTTGTCAGGTAAAAAGAGAATATAAGTGTCCTATATGAAATTACGTTGAATCGCTAATTACATAATCCTGTCTGCCATCTGATACCCGTGCGATACGAGTATAATATATGATTCGCACTTCAGTTCCACGCAAGTTACTTTACGTATTACGTAAAGTAGCTTGCGTGGAACTTCGCACCCGCAATGACTAGCTGAGCCCCGCGGTTTTACCCGCGTTTAAAAAAATGTAAATTGACGTAGAAACAAATACGTGCGCGTAGAATGCGCGCGGTTTCTTAGGTTTTATTTTTTTACGCGGAACCCTAATTAAATTTTCTAAAATAGAAGTAGCCTTTAGATTTTTAGAACTTTTAAAGGGGATCAATTCTGTCGTACATAATTTTTACGAAACTTTAACCGTTTACGCAGCGCATGCAGAAATAACCCCGATTTTGAAACATTCTTCAGTGGTGCTCCGCTCCTGTTGGTCTTAGCGTGATGATATATACCCTATAGCCTTCCTCGATAAATGGGCTATCTAACACCGAAATAATTTTTTAAATCGGACCAGTAGTTCCTGAGATTAGCGCGTTCAAACAAACAAACGCTTTATAATAAATGATGATGATGATGATGATGATATCGTGTGTTCCACTTCTGGGCAGAATTCCTATCAGAATGAGAGATTCAGGCCATAGTGCACCGCGCTGGCCAAGTGCGAATTGGTACACTTCACACATCTTTAAGAACTTTTTTTAGAAAACTTAAAACGTTACCTCATCTTATATTCCTTCACCGTACAGCAGTGATAATAATTTTCTAATATGCACATCATCTAAAAAATGTTTTATATGTGTGGCGAAACTGAAGAAATTTAACAATTACTGACCACACATCCAACTGACGACCGCGCGTGGTGTTGCTTAACTATTTTTATATAAGAGACGCAGGACTGAGCCAGGCAGGGTCACCGCACTTCCTCAGTCCTGACTTACTAGTTATCAATAGACAGACAGAGAATAAGTAATTATATCCTAAGTTTTACCAGATTTTTGAAGTGATTCTTTAGACTCGTTGTGGTTAAAACGAAAATGCGTTAGGAGGGCAGTTGTCGGCGCTACAACTAAGTATCTCTGTGCTCCTTTTTTGAACCACACTTACGATTTTACTTCGTAGCTTGTATAAGGGCTGAAGTTATGTATATGCAATATAAGTATTAGTAAGTTTCTCTTCTGGCATGTATATGTGAACTGCACATATTTGTTTTTTTGTATTTCTGTTTCTGCGTGTGTTTGAAATAGCATCAAATCAAAACTATTGAATTTAAAGGATTGAAAATATATTAATAATCCATACCTTGAGGTAGTATTTGTTTCATTGCAATCCATCTACTGTAACAAAAGTTATTACAATTGCGGTCTCGTCTTACCTGTAGTAGGAAAGATTAGTCCGGCTAATTAAAATCGTATCATTGAAGTTGCAAGCTGATTTGGTCATTAATTTGGTAATCATAAATCATGCCTTGTCACCAATTTAACAGGGCCGTTTAACATATAATTTGATTCGTGCGGTTTTAGCCTGGGTCCTAATGTTACCCTAAAGTTATATGTACTATATAGATACTTACTTAGGCAAAGTTATTAAAATGATGTTCTATAACGGTTCCTCTGGTATACCTATACAGAATTACCGATAAATCAAAACTAACCCTACCTGTCAAGAAATAAAGTGCAATATCGCTCCGCCATAAACATCGTAACAAGTAATAAAATTAGGAAAATGCTGTCACTGTTGTCACGCTAAAGAAAACTTTATTTTTTGGGGTATTAAGGTCAGTTCAACGTGAGACTCGCGTGCATTATGCGATGACCGGTAATGGAAATGCTTCCTGTCAAGTGTCAAGTCTAAGGAGACTACACGTACGTATATATTATACACATGTAGGACTGCAAACCGTGCCATAATATATCCCATCCATCTAACAGATTTTGAGAGCACTGCTGGACATAGGCTAGGATCTACTGGGAGTTTTTGCCAATAGTCACCGTGCTTGGCATGCGTTTTGATGACGCAATTGATGTTCATGTGAAACAGGAACATAGACATTGATATACAAATTGAAAAAGCATATGACACATTTATTCAAAAAGACCTATAACTTGTAAGTATATTATATAAATAAGTGACATATATATTTTATTGAATCTGTTTTGTAGCTGATTGTAACAAAATTTTGTTCGTAGGGCTGGTTTCAGCCTGAAAGATAGAATACTTTTAGACGAGATAGAATAGCCATCAAGATCTACTTTTAGCCAAATAAAATCTGACCTAAGCTTAGTATTATGATAGAAATATGTAACTAAATATGTCTAACCATATAATTAATAATTCAGAATTGGTTGTCGTTGCACGAACAGATATATGTGACAGTATGTCAAGGATAAAGGGGGAAGGGAGGATGTAATTAATGAACGAACTTTAGACTCGGAAACTCAAATGTGATTTTTCAGGTTGATTAGTTCATTTCAGGTTATATTTATACAGACTAGAATAACGCAAAAGCATTTTGAAGTATATTGACAACCATCACAGAAAAATGTCACCATAATACCTATAAAATACTTGTGCTAGTTGAACTTAACTATTTCACCCGCGTTTAATTTAAAAACTTTTAAATAACTTCCGATTATAATAACATTTGGTATCTGTAATGTCCGTCGTATTATGCTGTAATATCTGGCTCACTCCTATACTAGCTCCGAGTACGGGTACAAGTCTGATCTTTACCTCGTACGCTACGAGACTCACTTTTGACAGCTACCTTCTTTACTAGTATACATGAGACAATGTAATATATATCTATTAAATAGATACAAACACTACAGTATCGTTAATGTTTCTTTATATTATGAAGTAAAAGCTACATTTCATGTCATTCATTTTCAGTCATGCGGACTATAAACATATGTCATTCCTTGAAATAAAATTCAGTGAATGCAGTGCAACAGTAATCACCATGAAGTGGACTGCGCGGCCTTAGTACTTCTATTTTATAAAAAAAAGACTTAAAAACCAGACATGACTCAAAAGTGTAAAGGTAAACACAGACTACACACCCATAAATGCAGCAGTATGAGTGTACTTTAACAACCGACATTCTTAAAACATTGCGTTTTATTTGAGAAAGACTTAGTGTACGTAGTCTAGATACGACGGACACTAATATGAAACTGACTCAGCTGGAAGTTAGTCATTGTACTCGGAAGTCATAACATTTTACCTGAACGGTGAATGTGAGGATATCTATATTTTGACAGGTGTTAAAGGATGTCCTGCTCATAAATTCAAAGATGTAGTTTGGTAGTCAATACATCGTAAAAAGACATTAGAGAATAGGTATCCGAAATAGGAACTAAAATTGTTCAAAGAAAAAGTAATCAAAATTCTTCCAGCAAACTATAATACAGCATCAGCAAAAAAGAGTTCTTTTTACCCCACTGCGTCAAAAGGAGGGTAATGTTTTTCGAGCGTATGTATGTATGTATATGACATATAATTAGTGACATAGGCTATATAATTTTCGAAAATGTCGCTTGCAAATAGGGGGAAACGGGGAGAAGGGACGACTTTTTTATCATCACGACAATATGAGTATGAAATGAAAGCTAGTAAATAGACCATTCTAAAGTTGTATATATTATTATAATACTTTTACTTGACTATTTTGACGAAAACTCATAGGTCTGACACGCAGTGGGTTCCGGGTTCGATCCTAGGTCAGATATCTGATGTGTGTAGATACTGTTCTGGATCTGGGTGTTTGTCTTTTCTTGTGTGTGTCCATGATACTCACAACAAAGGAGAAAATCTTATTTTGGTGCTATAGCTAAGTTATTTTTAATACTTAAAAAAAAATTAATATACTTATATTAACCTAATTTGCCTACAAAAATACAATTTAATAAGAGATAAGCCATTAATTCAGCAATTTGGCAAGCGACATTCATCATACGAAATTGGATGCAATTTTTGACATCACCGGAAACCATTATGGCGGATATAAACTTCTTTAATAATACGTGTTCGAAATAATAACGGCAATATTGTGCGCGCACATGCGACAAAAAATACATTTGCATACAAATGACATAAGGACAATCTGATTTGTATTGTATTACATACTACTTTACTCCTCGGTTTCACCCGCGTTTTAAAAGAACTTTAATTTCTTGTTTGTGTGTGTTCAATACAGATCACACGATGATTTCTCCTTTTTAGGGTTCCGTAGCCAAATGGCAAAAATCGGAACCGTTATAGATTCGTCTTGTCTGTCTGTCCGTTCGTCTGTCCGTATGCCACAGCCACTTTATTCGGAAACTACATATTAAGACTACAATGTTGACTACAAGTGTATTCTATGAACTGCTTTCTGAATTATGTACAAAAATAAAATATATATCTATTTTAGGGGGCTCCCCATGGAGCTGAAACTCAAAAAAAAATCATCTTACCTACACTTGTGGGTCTATAGAAAGGTCTTCAAAAATGACATTGAGGTTTTTAAAACAATTTTTCTCAAAGTTGATTGTTTGAGAGATAAGCCCTTTCAAAGAGATAAAATGTCCCCTTACCTCTATTACTGTAAGTCTATAGAATTTATATATTTTGTAAAACAACGTAAAAAACTAGAGCCTTTGTTATTTCCACTTTTTATTCATAAAATATCCGCGTTCTAATAATAACTGCTCGCGGATTATTTATTACAATCCGGCAACGTGGGGGACCTATTGTATAAGACTCGAATTCGGGGCTTGCTAAACTAAATAAAAACCGGCCAAGTGTGAGTCGGAGTTGCGAAGAACGGTTCCGTACCATTATCTAAAAAAAATTGCCAAGTGCGAGTTGGACTCGCGCACGATAGTATAAAGTATAAAAGTATAAAATATAAAAAAAAAGTATAAAAACAACGATGAGTTCAAACAATCGCGTTTGTAGTATGGGAGCCCCCTTAAATATTTATCTTATTTTAATTTAATTATTTATATTAAAATGAATACATAACTAAATATTGTGTGAAAATTTCAAGCGTCTACCTATTGCCGTTATTATTATCGAACAAAAATTCCCGTTTGTTGTATGGGAGCCCTCTTAAATATCTATTTTATTCTGTTTTTAGTCCTTGTTCTTATAGATACAACAAAAATACATCATCTGTGAAAATTCAACTGCCTAGCTATAACGGTTTATGATACAACCTTTTGACAGACAAACGGACAGCGGAGTCTTAGTAATAGGGTCCCGTTTTTACCCTTGGGTACGGAACCCTGAAAATATTGCCTTAAATAGATGTCGCGACAGAGAGGGAATATAACGAGCAAGACGGCTTATGAAAACTGATACATCATTCGAAACAAAACACCAACTACCACCAGTAAACAGACCGTTTCCTATTACGTTCGTTCCTTGTAGGGATACAATATGACTCGACGAATTCCTGTATGGTTTCAAAAACCTTACGAGTCGATATTGGTGTGGTAATTGATTCGCGGAATTTAGAGACGATCTACTATCTATCGATTTAGAAGTTTATGTATTCCATCGAATGTTTAATGTTCGATGCCGCTCATGGACATCTATAATATGATAGAGATGAGCCAGATACCCTATTTAGGATCGATCATCGACACATATAATAAAAATGAAAGGTCCGCGTGTCTGTAGATTTAAATTTAGGTACAAATTTACGGACTAAGATAATATATTGTTTGTAATAGCTTCAAACCAAAATTATTATAAATTTTAAGCATTGAAAATATATTTATTTTCCAAATTAGTTATTTCAGTCTTTATTCTAAAAAAAACCATCTTCCCTATCAAAACTTATTACAATTTAGTTATGTAATAATTTTTAAACGCGCGTAAAACCATGGACACACTTAATACATAATGTTACGATTCTTAAGTGATAACCTCTTCTTCACGTAAATATGCCTTACTTGTAGTAAGTTACATGCCAGGTTTTTTTAAAGAAGGCTACTTGTCAGGAAGCTTTTTTTTAACCGACTTCAAAAAAGGAGGACGTTCTCAATTCGACTGGTTTTTTTTTATGTTTGAATCTTCGACAATTTATTAAATAGAAGTTTTGTCATTTAGAATTAAATCAAGGTTCGCGTAATTGACCAATCAAATACCATTTCAGTAAAGGTCTATATAGTAATTAGTAAATGTCCAAAATAAAACCCCAGTGTGCGTATCGTTGCTAAAATACAGGGATGGGCACCAAGTCTACAAACTCATCTTGAAGTATAGACACACACACAGATTTATCAAATCCACTTACTACTAATACGTTGAATATAATTCCGAAAGCTTTTAAAAACAAATCAAACACAAGTTCATAAAACCTGGTAAATGCGTGACAAACCTGTATGTATGACCATTGTATGACCGATATGATAGTCAATATAATTTGTTTTTGATAGTATGGAAGTAACAAACGAGCATGCAGCCCACCTGATGATAAGTGGCTACTGCCGCCCATGGACATCTGTAATTAACCCTAGGTAAGATCAATGTCTCACTCAAGGTTAGCCACAGATGCGTTGCTACCCCTGAGGACTAAGATGGAATGCCTCGGAAAAGTATGTCTTCCTTACCACACCCTTCAGACTAGAACACAACAGCGCTTAACGCTGCTGTTATTAGGCAGAAATAGGTGTGGTGGTGCTTCCGGAGTCGAACCACAAAGAGTTCTACCACCTTCAATATAAAATAATATAAAAAGTATACAGTCAATATATAATTACAGAGCTTCCATAGAACCTGTAATTATATATTGACATGTAAATACGTAAATAGCGATCATTGCATACTAAGATGCTTAGTGCATATAAATATGAGGTGATCGATTTATTCTGGCGCCACTGGATTAGTCTTAATTATGCTAACAATTACTACTAAAGCATCTAATCCACATTAATTACCTTGTTAATCAATAATTTAAATGCAAGGATGCGTTGATTTAATTGAGATCACGCGGGAAAACTTTACAATTCTATGCAATTGTAATTGTACTCTTGAACAAAAATTAAATTAATCTATACAAAGTTATGTATCTATACAAATAATTCATTCAGCACGTCTTTTCTTAATTTGTAGTTTTTCTGATATCACTGATAGAGACTTCCTATCATTGGCACCAAATCCGGTGGATTTAAATAAACGCTTTTTACACTCATAGCCCCTCATTAGGATTTTGTCCTGTGTCGTGGGTGCCATGGACACACAAAGACAAATACACAAACACCCAGATCCAGAACAGAAATCTAAACTCATCATTCAGATGTCTGTCTGGCCGGGAATCGAACCCGGGACCCACTGCGTGTCAGACTGGTATGATGACCGCTCCACCACGCGGGGATTTGGCGCTAATGATACCATCCTGTGACTGCTGCAATCTCCAGAAGTTTATCTGCTGCTTCTCTCAAGCGTGTCCACTATCCACTCTTGATTATCTTAGTCGACTTTTAATTTATTTTGATTATTCTTAATATATAAATTAAATAATTAAAATATTATAAACTTGTCAAAGTTGTAGAGTCCTCTCAATCCCATTGTACTACTTTACTACCAATATTATAAATGCGAAGGTTTGTGAGGGTGTATGTATGTTTGTTA
>MOOZ01000852.1:268727-294979 GCA_002930495.1 Cecropterus lyciades
GGCTATCTAACACCGAAAGAATTTTTCAAATCGGACCAGTAGTTCCTGAGATTAGCGCATTCAAACAAACAAACTCTTCAGCTTTATAATATTAGTATAGATGTTGTAACGAAAGGGCAGGCGGCATTCCAACTTAGTTCTCCTATTCCTCCTACTTAGAATAATTTACAGCATCAGTTTTTTTTTAATATGGTTGTAGTGGCCACTGCAGTCCACGAACAGCTGTAGGTAACCCCAGATAAAAATACTCTTACCTAAAGTTGACCACAGATACGTTCCTACCTCTGAGGACTAAGACGAAGCGCTACCAACCGCGTCTCCCTCACCACACCCTTCAAACCAAAGCAGGAGAAATAGACGAAAGCTTCGAAGACGAGAATATTATTACTAGAAACATTGGGATTTCATTCACTTCATGTTAAAAATAATAATCGTATAATTAGTCAGACTGTATTGTGTTGCAAAAAATCGATAAAAAACATTAATATTAATTAATAATCGTGCGTGCTGGTGCGTCAACATATATTTAATATAGCTATATAAGTAAGTAACGCTATATTTTCCTGTATTATAACACACAATTCTTCATATTTTTACGAAATAAAACAATCAACTGAGCATACAGTTAAGTAAACTTAAAGTTAAAAAGCCACTATGGTAGACATCCGTTACCAAATCAAGGTAGGAATTATGTCTAACTTGAGGTCGGCCACATATACCTATATATTTCTACACCTATTTTTGCCTAATAACAGCAGTTTTATGCGCTATGCTATTGAGTACAGATGTCCATGGGCGGCAGTAGCCACTTACCATCAGGTGGGCTGCATGCTCGTTTGCTACTTCCAGACTATAAAATATATTATTACCCCTGACATGTAGACTAAGTTATTTTTACAGTCGGCCTGATTGTAAATTGTCACCGCCGCCCATAGGCATCTGATAAAAAATTATATAGAACGGGGGTTCTATCTGGACTCAATTAGATTCGTTGCTACTCCCGAGGACTAAGATGGTCGCTCGTATGAAAGTGAACCTACAACCACCCCCTTCCACCGAAAAGCAACAACTACTCCACGCTAAAAACAGGTGTTTTCTCATTGGTCGTAACTTTTAAGAGTTTTTTAACTTTTCACTTATGAAAAATGAAGAGTTGACGACGTCTTTGATAACTAATTAAACATTAAAAGGGCGTAGGATTAACGGATAGTTAATTAATTGAAACGGTCAGCGCTCAAATCCCAAGAACCGTTCCATTACCTTAAACGTCTGATTATTTTAACGTATTGATTATTTATTATTACCCTTGAGTTATTTGAAGTTTTAAAATTTGTGATATGTGGCTTTAGATATGAAGCTAAATATCTCTTTAAACTGCCTTCTCAAAAAAAGGTTATTTATTCGTCATTTTTTTCTTTTTTGTATGTATCTATGTTCATCGTTTACCATAATATTTCATTGAGCTCATTATTACACAAATCAATTAGGTACTGTTCAAGTAGTAAGAAAGAAGTAAAGAAATAAGTTCGTACGTTTTTTTTTTTATTTTTTTTATTTATACTTATTGAATGACAGTTAATTTTCACGTAATATTTTCAGCGTTTCGCTTTTGCGATCTTGCATGTTACGGGATTCTGCTTGTCAACAATGAAGAACACAAGACTGTGTTAAACCATATCTAATTAGTATCCTTCATTCGTGTTTTCCATCAATTTTACCACTAGGCTACTAGGTCTTATATGGGTGTGTTTAAACCGTTCGAGGAAAAGAGCATACTTCGCCACACTCCTCCAGTATTGTATTTTTTTTATACTATGGATACTTCCATACTATAAAAAAGATACGAACATGCAGCCCACCTGATGGTAAGTGGCTACTGCCGCCCATGGACATCTGTAATCAACCCTAGGCTAAGATAAAATTCTCACCTAAAGTTAGCCACAGATGCGTTGCTACCCCTGAGGACTAAGATGGAATGTCTCGGAAAAGTATGCTGGAAGGATAGGTTTATTGTCACATGTTTATAGCTACAACGGTATTACTTATAACAATGAAGCCTGATTGTTTACCCTTAATAAAAACCGTCCAATTTCTTGGGAATCGTAGGCCTGGACTGCTTTGACGACCTGGAGAAAAACTCTTCTTTGCCCACAGGCCAAAGGTGCCTTCCTAAAGAGATAACTCGACGTCTGATAATGCTTATTTAATAGTTAGTATACCAACATAGTTTATCTTCGTTCAATTTGACGGCCATGCTAATTTGGCGGATCGTTCGCAATTCATCAGTGCCACAGAACTAAAGGCGTTAACGTATACTATAAGTAATGTTAGAAATAATAAGTATACAAAAAATAAATTAAGCCTATTCATCGCTTTTTTTTAGATATTTAATATCTCATAATTTTACGATAACTATGTATTAATAAATATTTAATCCTTATAAGAAATCCTGAAATTTAACTACAATATTATCAATGGCCGTTTCCACTAAAATAAAATCCATGTAACTATCGTTGGGGAGATTTCCGAAAACCATAAATAGACTGCGCTCAGAGGGGTGATTAGTTTATGCGAGGGCGTAAGTTCAGCTGTCGAAAAACAACATCCGACTGCAATGGTACACTCCACCTAGGGCCCGTATTTGTTATATTCGAAAGTACCTACCTTACGAAAACAATCCGCCGTGGACGCCGGTATTCCAAATCAAACACTGACTAAACACAACACTGATATAACACGGTATTCACTCAGGATTATTATTTCCCGCACTACGCGTAAAGCACAGCTGTATTTTTTGCCGGGACTGTCAAACGTGTCCTTGAGGGACGCGGTACGCCATGTTGTTTTGAGGACGGGCGCGTGGCGACTGCGCGCAGCCGCCCCTTGGCAGCGCACGCGCGATGCGTCACCCTGTATCGCCCGCTACCCGCTCCCGGTGTTTCCTAGTTCCCGGCGCTTCCCGGCTACGGTATGGGTAGATTAAAGTTCCTTTTCATTTTTTCACCGTTCCGCTTCCGCGCTGATAATAATAGCGCTAACCGGTTTATAGTACAAGCACCGTATTAAACGTAATGGAAGAAAGATAAAAATATTGCAGGGATTTTAATTACGGGCTTTCTGTACTTACAATGCTTACTTCAATAAATAATGTAGTAACTTATAATGTATTGTAATAGCGTAAAGTTACAGTGTAGTCTAGGTCTCATTTCGATAGTTAGATAAAAGTTTAATTCATCGTCATTATCTACTACTTTAATTAGACCTCTTCATTGAGTAGAATAATTACCTAATAACATAATTTGTATAAATTGAGTCTCCAAACACTTGTTGCTTCGAACGGGAATCAAATAAGATTCAACTGAACGAACACGAACCACGTGGACGGAACGGATGATTGATAAATAAGATAACATAGGCATAGGTAATAGATTTAGCTATGAATATCACGGAAAAACATAGAAGTATAGTAGGGGCACTGGGTGGGGCAGAATATTGCTAGGAGTGTAGGAGATCAATAACATTAAATAATTACCAACAACAATTAATACTTAATTTGTAAAAAGTTTTTAACTTTGAGTTTTCAAATTTTTACATATCATTACATTTTTACATATCATCTTATATGCATAATAAATTTATTGTATATATATGCTTAATATATAATATATTTCATTGAGTCACATTCGTTAAATATTTGGATATCAGCCTACCATTCTGATACGTACGTACCTATTGCATATTTTTTCCGCATGTAGCATTATTTTATTGGTGTCGCATTTTTGCATATTACACATTCGTTACATTCACGCATTACTTATGAGAAATGACGGATTATCTACTAACGCTTATTTTCTTATACATATCATACTTTAATAATTACATACGTATTCCATTATTTATTAATCATGAATTACACTTACAATTTTTTTACAGTGAGAAGATGATAATTGCTCTCCCTTAAGTTCAAACTTTTTAGTATTATAACAACGACAGCCGCTGCGACATTCCATAATAAGCATGCTAGTTCTTTTCTTTTCCAAATACTTGTTTTTATATATTTTTGAAGCTCAAATATGTTAGTATGAGTTGGGGTAATAATGTCTATAGCGTGGAAAATGAAGGCAAGAGCGATACAGTGCTTACTACTCAACGTACTCGTACGCTTTCATACCGATACGCTCTCGCCCAGATTTTAACTAGATTTAGATATAATTTTGTGAGGATGGGTGGATGTTTGGTACACTTACACGCAAAAACTACTAAAACTATTAAAAAATGTACCCGTGGTACATAACACCAGCCGGTTTTACTTATTTATTCTTAGTTAGCTAAGCACCGTAATTCTCTAAGCAAAGCAGCACCGTAAACATGTCATAAAATCAATGAAATTCAAGTAGGTACATTATTATATCAAACTTGAAAAATGTATTAGACATGAAATAATGATACCGCGTACATAGCGCGTTAAGTATGTCATAATATTACGTTTATGACAAAACAAGCAGTGTATATAGTTCAGTGTACTACAAATGCATGTAACTTCATAAGGTATAGAACTTGACGCACCGAAGATTCATTCTGGAATATCGCCCACTGTCAACCTACGCATATCCATTGAAGCCTCTCTCTATCCTTTACAACAAGCTTACATTGTAAAATAAGCACTATTACCAGGGGATAGATATAGTGTAAGTTGAAAGATAAGTTTGCCCATTTATGTCGTTCATGTTCAGTGATTTTAATGCATATGGGATTCTGGTCTTGTTTTGATCTTGTTTGTCTGGGTTTACAAAGGGGCCGAGTTCAAGTAACTCTAGACACGAGCTCATTTGTTTTACATGTATGGTTAACTTTGACTCTGGAAATATAAATGATTAGACTAGACCAGGGATCGGTAACCCGCGGCTCGCGAGCCACATGCGGCTCTTTCGATGTGAAGCGGCTCTTTAATTCCATACGAAATAATAAAGTTAGCATAAATAAACTATTTTGGAGAAAATTGTGGCTCTTTAAAACCTTTTAAATTTTGTAAATTGTAATTTTTAACTCTTCCGAGTCAAAATGTTGCCGACCCCTGGACTAGACGCATCGCGCAGTGAGTTCAAAAGGGACTCAACTCAAAATTTCAGCAAATTGAGTAAAAGACTTAAAAACTAATTTTACTACCGTCTGTCGTTAGTCGAATAAAAAAGTGATGATTATGAATGATGATGAATTATCGTACGACAGCTGTAAAATTATCGTATTTTAGATCATGTGGATCAAAATTATCGTACAACAACGTATTACGTCGTTAAATCCAATTTGAAGAGCAAAAACAAATGTCATCTCAGAATATTTCACGACCAAAACAAACGTATTCTGAAAATATTTGACGAGCAAAAAAAACGTCGTCTCAGAATATTTCACGACCAAAAAAACCTCTTCTCAAAATATTTGGTGACCAAAAAAAAAGTCATCTCAGAATAAGTATTAAATGAGCAATACAAAGTATTATGACCAAAACAAAAATTGTAATCTTTTCTCGTAATGAAAATTATCGTACGATTATAGTGTGTGTCATTAAGTTACGGCTATCTCATAGAAAATAGTAGAAGTCGTACCTACATATCTTTTGTATTGTAGTTCGAAATTTAACTCGACATTACAGGGCCGGCAACATTTTTCACATCTAGATATTATAAAATAAAATATTTTGTGTAACCAGTGGCCAAGAGTGGGGTGAGGGGAAAAGAGGGTTCATGGTCCCAGTTGCCAAGTCTGTTTTTTGTATTGTGTTAGTAGTATTTACGGTACGTAAAACGTTAAAATTAAATATTTAGATCTGGTGATTTTTTGTCGTCAAATTGCTGAGATACAAACTATTTCGTTGTGAATTTTTTTTTTGGTGACTTTCTTAAATGGGTGGCGGCGAATTTAACTTAGCCCCAGTCGGCGCGAACCCACACTACGCCACTGTGTGTAACATTTGGATTATGTATTAGATAATCAGTAACTTTACAAAGGCAGTAAAACATTCCTAACATAATAATGTGAGACGAAAACTTAAACAACCAGAATAAACGTTTTGTTCCCTTCCCTAATAACAGAATATGTAATACTAGAAATTTAACCTATTTTCTATCCATAACGCAAAATAATTCGTTAAATAAAATCTGTATATTGAACATTTAATTTTTTGATTATACATTATATGACAAAAAAGGAATCGTAAGTATAGTAATTACTTAAACTAAGATATGAAGCATCGGTTCCATGGGTAAATTTTTCTATTGTGTACCATATACTCATCCCACGGTACGCCACTGCGGGCTAGTCCGCTGCCATTACGGATATAAAAAGACAAAATTACAGAAAAAAATATACGTGACGAATAAAGATAACCTCTTTCCTTTGGTAAGTCGGTTAAAAATTAAGTTTACTTATTTATTACAAGTAAATAATGTCTAAAACTTAGGATGCTACATTTGCTTCACAATGAAAAATGGTTTGACGTTGTCATAATTCATGAAATGTCAATTCCTCAATTTCCAACATGACTTGTTGTATTGTCAATGTCAATTTGTCAAAGTGTGTACCATCTGCTATTCCTCTTTTTCTATAATATAATAATATTATTTACAGGTTTAAACCATGCCCGAGGATTCCAAAAAGCAGTAAGTGTATGACGATTTTGTTATTTCTATGTTAAACAGTCGACAATATTTCTTAAATGGCGTTTTAATAATATTTTCAGACAGAAGGGAAGGAATGATCCTAAAGACCAGAGGAGACGTCGGGGCAGGCAGCCGGCCGGCCCCGTGGAGAAGAAACCTGAAAAACAAATGGAGACCCCTAAGGGTATTTTAGCTTCTTTTAGATTTCTCTAACAATATCTCGTAATAACTTCTTGTGAAATTGAGTGATTTTTATCCATTTTGCTCTAACATCTCTAAATCGTTCTATTTCATTTAGCAAAGAAATATGCATTAAATGTATACGGTAAGTAAACATTTTGTCCATATTTCTTTAAACGAGGAAGCTTAATGGATGCAGAATAAAAGAGGGATGACAATTTAAATTTACATTATATTAAAATCATTTTATTGAAGTAGATCAAGTTAAAGTTATGAAGCTGAACATGTAACCGATTCACCTTTTAATTAGTACAAAATACAATCATAATAATAACCCTATGTAGAATTCAAATGGTATCTGAAGTTAGCCATAGATATGACACTATGCTGATAATTAAGGAAGCTTTACGTTCAAATCAAAACACATAAGGTTTTAATAGTGCTGTAATAGGGCATAAATAGGTGTGGTAATGGTGCCACTGCAGTCCCTAATCCATGTAACAAGTCATACAGTCCAACTGAGGACAACTAATCCCTTAGACATTTGCCTCAACAAAGGAGTATTCAATATATTGCAAGATTAGGACTTTTTGATAAGAAGTTCATTCCAATTTTCCACCTCCTCGAGGAAAGAGTTATATATCAAAACCAGGATGGAGGACCACCAACCTTTTTATGGATTTTAAAGTAACACACTCCATTAATATTAATCAATGGCAATAACAAGGCTCACTTATATATGAGGTGACCGTCTTAGTCCTCAGGAGTAGCAATGCATCTGAAATGACTTCAGCTAGAACCCATATTCTATTAGATGGGCAGCTGTAACCACTTACCATCACGTGGACTGCATGTTCGTTTGCTACTTCAATGTAATAAAAAAACTACACATTTATGAATTCAATTATAGCTCAAATAAAACACAAAAATAATATATCTTAATAATTTATTGATCAAATATATGTGCATATTTAATTGGCTTAAGGTCTATTTCATATTTTGTCTTTTGAATTAATTACAGAACCGGAGAAACCGGCATATGAACCTCCAGGTCCAGAATTCTACAAGAATCTAAAAAGGGAAACTGATGAAATTTTGAAAATCACTGAGGAAGCCAATACTAAATATAAGAAAAAAGAAATTCAAAGCAATTGGGCAAAGTATGAGATGCCAGTACAAAGTTATGAAGTCATTGATGAACAAGAGAATATGGGCGCTGACTATGAGGTACATAAATTGTATGAGTTTAAATTTAGCTCATATATAACTCTTTGTATGAATAAAGTTCTACTTACAAAATCATGCTATCTTATCTTACCATTGAAAGGTTGTAAGTATTTTATTTATAAGGTGGAATTTTACAGAAAGTTACATGAGAATTGAGTTAATGTTTTGTATATGCAATTTCAGAAATCATTATGTATCTAATATATTTTTGTCTTCTTCTTAATTAAATATTGAAAAAATAGAGAATCACGACAAAATATCAGTTGTCTCAGTGCCACAGTTTATAAAATTTCGAAAATGTGTCATTAGAAAAATATTGGTAAATTTTCTTTTGTAGTTTTTATAAATCAATTTTATATTTAAAGATACAAATTTATTTTTTACAGAAACTGATTCAAGCATCAGTGTCTACTGGAGGTCATTTTCAATTCAAACATGAAAAGTCCTGGGACACTGAAACAGGTCCTTCATTATATGACAAATATTTTGATATTAATATGGATATTCTTACTTTAGCAATTTCTACTATACCTTTCTATGAAAGAAATGGTATTGATCAATCTCTTTTTAATGAAAATGATATAGTTTCTATGAACCATAGGGCGACAAAATTCAAACAGAAATATTTTAATGACAAAAAATTCAGCACACCAGAGTTAGAAGCTCAAGATAAAATTATGAAAAGTTTAACTAGTCATAGTGATGAATCTGAGAAAGTGAAGGATGAAGCCAGTAAAGATTTACAAGAAATTGATGATAATGCAATTAGAGAAAAGTCACTGGATCTCAAGAACAACACTTCAGAAAAAAATAGTAAAGAGGTTGTGGAATCAGAAAAATCAGTGCCAACAAGTGCTAGTCCTTTGAAAGAAGCCAAAGATTTAAAACATGTAGAGGAAATAATCTCTAAACCAGATATTGACAAATCTAATATCAGTCCTATAAAAGAAATGAAAGAATATAAAGAAGTGAGTGAAGATATTCCCATCGATTTTAATAAAACTGAGTGTAACATAGAATTGAAACATGATAATATGCTATTAACAAATGAGAATAACAAAAATGCAACTTTAAGTAATGAACCGGAAATTATACTTACTAAGGTTGAACCTCCAAAACAGGCAGAAATAGTAGAACAAAAACCTGCAGGTAAGATAATTATAATTTTTAAAAATCTCTTGTACCTTACCGGGATTCTTTGGGATCTTACGGAATTATCATACTAAAATTATACTTTCGGTCCAGCACTACTCTATAAAATATATTTGCATAGACTTGGAGAAATTATTATTCAATGTTTTCTCCTAAACTTAATAATATTTTATTTATACCATTAAATAATTGCAATGGGTGTTGTATAGATTTTTTTTTATTTTTACACAACTAAGTCAGAAGTATTGTTTTTTTGAAACATATGTATGTACATATGTCTATTTTTTTGGCATGCACTACAGCCTAAATAGCTTGTATGTATAATATATTATGACAATATGCATATCAAATGAAAGCTAGTAAAAAAGTCTTTTACAAAAATATATACATTATAACACTTTTATCTATTCTGAAATAAAGCATTAAATTAAATAAATATTGTTATAAAATCAAAAACACCAACTGCTCAAAAACAATACTAGAAACTTGAGGCAATCAATCGTTTTCAAGTTGTTGGGTGAGAGTTTCAGGTTTATGTGTTGACTGCTCAAACAGAAGTAATAGATAGATAGACTACTTCCAACCTTCTTCTTTTGTACTTGTTTTTGTGCCTAGCTGGTTGTCTAATAATACTTTTTTCTATTAATTTCAGCAGCTAAAGCAGTGACAACCACTATTAACCCTGTGATCCAGTCTCCAGAAGATCTTGAAAAATGGCTAGACGACTTTCTTGACGATTAGAATTATGAATATGGCTGTACATCTTTATTTTCCTATTATATCATTTAACTTAATAATTATGTATCAATAAATGTTATCAAAAATAATTATTTAAATGACACATAATTAAAGTAACTATCAAAATAGTAGGATATTAATAATATAGCTAATGTTGTTTTTAAACATACGATCTGATTTTCAGAATTGCTATTTAAAAATAATAAATACATATATTCAGAAGATATTTAATTAACATACAATAAAAAGGATATCTTTAAGATCCTAAGAAGAAAGTATTTTTCTTGTCACTGGTTACTAGGTAGGTATTACCTAAATTAAACACATTTTTATTTCATTGTCGTCATTTTAATTTTATTATTTCTATATTTATATAAACAGCAAAAAATATACAAAAAACATAAAAAATAACGACAAGCATGGTAATGTTTAGGAGAACTTGTTGTACCTCGGCCAGTTTTTTAAATGTTGATTTTTTTTTTAATAATGGTGCTATCTATATCTGTCCAGTGTGAATGTATGTATGTAAAGATCATTTTATCAACTACATAATTGAATCATAAAACTGTGTATATTTTCTAAAACCTTGGACCACTACCCTCTTGACAAAAAAAGAGAAAACTGTCCAAGTTACAACAAAGCACCTCGGACAGTGTTGGATTGCCTTGGACAGTGTCTGTTTTAACTTAGATAGAGAACGTTCTAATCGAGATAAACTCTTTTATTAGCTATAATTCTTTTGAAATATCAATAATGATGATTTATTCATATTAGCTTCTGCAATTAATAATTATTGCAGTTTAAACGATATTGCTCACTCGGCGCCGGCGTTTTCCAACCAACTTCACATTAATGTGGACAAAAGATGTTTCAAATGCTACAGACAACGCTCCTAAGAACGGATTTAAACAGAAAATGCGATTATCCTAGGTACAATTCTGTCCAAGGTTAAACAGGTTCCCCTATCACCAAAATGCACTCATTTGAAGACTCCTGCTGGTACCTATAAATTATGTTCATAAGATCGGTCAAAAAACAAGTTAATCTTAAAATCGTATCTTGACTTGCAAACGCGCTTGCAGTCAGCCCACCTGATAATAAGTAGCTACTAACATCCTTGGACGCCTTATGTAAGGATTACACTACTATTTTAGGTCGGCCACAGTCGCATTGCTACTTGACTAAGTACAAACGCGATAGAAGAAATGGAGACACTTGGTCTCCCTTTCTTCTATTACACCCTTTCACCAGAACACGACAGCACTTAATACTGCTATTCTGCCCTCAACCGCAAAAGTGATATCTAAAAAAAAAGTTTTCTGGATTTTTATGGCTTCGGAAAGAAATGATGCACCTAATGATCTAAGCCGAACTTTGTTTAGACGTATTGACAATCTATTTTGAAAATATCCTTTGTCTCAATTTACTATACGATACAAGAAAATGACTTTCACATAGCATCAATTTTCTCGAAAATTCAAATGAGATACAGTTTTTGTGCTTCACAGGGCAGTATAAATAAGTATTTAAATATATATATCAGTTCTGACATATACAGGCTCGAAAAACAATCATGCTTTCATGTACGTTAAAATCAATATTGTGTATATTACACATAACCTTACAGTCGTGCAGAAGTACTGGAGTAGGAGCTTGAAGGATTTTCACTGTACGCTTCTCTGAAACCGATTAATTAACTTTCCTTCGACTAACTAGATACTGTAACGAACTGTCGATAGAAAATTCTTTGCAAGATTCCAAATACGCGTGGCGCCATCTCTTACTAAAGTTGAAGTAACACTACTCTCAAGACATTAGACACTAATTTTGATAAAATTTTCTATTTTCGATACATTCCAAAACTTATCTATTTAACTAACATTTAAATTATATTGTAGTAAATTAGGTTGTACTTCGCTGTGAGTAAAAAGTGTAAAAACCAAAATCTTACTATTTAGGGAGGTTTTAATATTTAAAACACAATCTATAAATAATTAATAAGACTGTTTAACACGTTTATTTAAAGTTAAAATAAAGGTGTTAAAATAACTTAGAGGAATATAAATAAATATAGTAAATAAAAATTGCAAAAATTATTAACCTTCAACTTTACAAATTATTTTCATTCCCTATTTTTCAGTTTCTTCTCCACGACACAGCGATTAACTGCTCCCAATGATTTAAGAAATGTTAATTTATACACCATAAACGGATTTTAGTTTTGCTCCCACTGTCTAGCTAGACATTCAAATGAGCAGAAAAATATTTATTTAAAATAATCATGTGCGTCATCTCCATTTATATGATTTTTTAATTATTTATAATATAAACCTATAAAATGATATTACATAAAAATAACTGAAATAAGTAAAAAATACAGACAAATTGAATTTAAGCTCTTCCTTTTTGGAAGTCTGTTAAAAATAGGTACATAGTATTTCAAATCACATATATTCATACAGCATGAAAGGTTTTAAAATATGAAAAAAGACAATGTAAGCATTTTTCTAAAATTTATTTCAGACTGACCAATTATTCTAAAATATACCAGTAATATGTTAGCGATACACGCATCTAAGTATGTAATCACTATATGCTTTAATTTTTAACTATTTACTGACATAATTAATGTAATATTGAAGATCTTGAATGCGTGCCTGACACCTTGGGGAAACGCTGTCACACTGTGCCCGCGTAGAAATTGTTCGAACCGGTCATATAAACGACGAATTGAATCTTCAACTTCATTGCAATCTTCTGAAACGCCAAGTAGAAGTCAGCTTTCTTGAAGAGCTTATGATGAAGGGAGAACCTGCTCATCCTTAACGACTTGATCATATGCTCATATCATACCTAATTATTACAAAGAAGTAATTAAGATTATTTCTAGTAGGTAAAAAAAGTAAATTTTCAATGATAATTTGTTGTTGGTGAAAATATGACTGATGGATTAGGTACCTAGAATCGTTAATGGAAAAAGATGTGAAATTATTATAAGCACACTGCGTAAGCCAGTAAATGTAGAGGCTACTATTGTGACAATGCAGAAAATTATAAAACATGTTTAAATATTAAAC
Source organism: Cecropterus lyciades (assembly GCA_002930495.1). Taxonomy (NCBI): domain Eukaryota; kingdom Metazoa; phylum Arthropoda; class Insecta; order Lepidoptera; family Hesperiidae; genus Cecropterus; species Cecropterus lyciades. The sequence continues at coordinate 281,758 of MOOZ01000852.1, forward strand.
AAATCATTCTATTACAATGTAAGGTTTAAAAATATTTGCAATTGTTGAAAAATGGCATTCTATTTTATTTATGTAAAGTCACCCACCACACAAAATACAAGCCATCATCATATCATTACAATTACAAACAAACTTACAAATATTTGTTTATGCCTAAGAGTAACAACATAGGAATTCATATAGCAGAAAAATCTGAAAATCTTACACTATGGATGGTTCATCTATTATGATCTAAACTGAAATACTATATACATTGTGGCCATTAGTAAAATTTATTTGATTCAGTCACTATTACTTAATTAGTCTAACTTAATAACGATAATTAGAGAAATTTTCATGGTAATGACGACCAGGTGGTCCTCTGCCGTCGTAACTTGGTGAGTTGTGGCGGCCGTACTGCCCTGGATCCGGAGACTGTTTCAGTGTCTTCGCTCGAGCTTGTAGCTGAGAAACTAGTTGTGCAGGTGTAAGATGCGCTATTGACATCGTAGGATTGTTGGATGCACTCCCGGTCGGGTTGAAAACCGCCTTGGAACTGATGAGATCCTGTTCTACGACTTGAGTGTGGACCGATGCGGTGAAATATTCCGGCTCGGTGGAAGTGGCAACTCCAAAACATTTAGTAGCCTCCCGGATCTCACAAACTTCGCATAAATGTTTCGTCGTTTGTACTGCAGCATCTTTTGTGTTCTTCTGCATCTTTTTCTTGGGACGATCGACGACCTTGTCCAATCCTACTGCGGCAATGATATTGTCGACAATTTGCTTATTCTGATGTGCAGTGGCGGATACGCTCGCCTTCGTGAAGTTAAACTCCACAGTTACGTGTCTCTTCAAAGGTGAACAAAACTTAGGCGCTAAACTTTTCTGTTCTATACCAATTGTGCTATGATTTACCAATAAACGAGTTGGTAATGCTAACTTGTCCAATTCTGATATGGCTTGATTGCAGCGTTTAATAACTGGAAATTTAAAAACACCTTTTCACAAAGAATCACTACAATAAATCCCGTATAATATAGATATATAATGAAAAGACCGTAAGTCAGCATATAGAATTAAAAACTTATAGCATAAAATTGCACAGAAATACCCACCTAACAATTTTGCCTGAATGTCTGGTGGGTTGGCTACACCTGTAATATTAAATGAAATATTGTCAATGTGCTTACATTTCCTTGTATGTACTGTATTAATACCATTAGTCAATGAACACATAAGAATAAATATGAAATATTGACCGCTATCATCGTCAACTATTTTTTGTTATTGGAGGCTCATTTCTTTTTTTTGTTGACAAACGTTGGGATATATTCTGGAAACTCTCTTCAGTATTGCGTGAGAAACTAAATGACCCTTTTTCTCACTTACCAGCATTACTGGACTCCCCAAGCTATTTGTATGGCAACCCCTTGATTCCTATAATTATAACATGTCAGTGCATACCTTTGTTCGGTGCAAGTTTCAAATAATCTTCATGTGACAGCTTTCCATCTGCAACCAACTGGAAAAACAAGTGATTATTATAATTTGGTTTAGTGAATTTATTCTTAAATTAACACTTGCAATTTTCGAATGTAGCCTAGTGATAATTGCTACTATGTTTCATAGCTTCATGTTGGCAGGTAATCAACAGGGTATTCCTGTGGGTATATTGGAAATACATATACCAATGTTCACTACAGTTGTATTAATTTTCTTCATATTAGGTTTATATACTCAGAACAAAATTAAAAAATGTCTTATAACACAGTTGCCACAATTTAAGGAGCTATACTTAGCACTGCGTTGCGTAAATAATTTTAGCAAGAGGCTTAAGATTGCAAGCAACACACATTTCAAAGTGGATATTTAAAGACCTATAGTTAATGAGAAAATAAAAGACATATTTACTTGTGCCAAAGGATCAAATGGTGCCAGCCTTGCCTTCGCTGATTCAAGCTGATGACTTGGAGTGGCTGGCGTATTCATTTGCAGAGGTGGTGGGACCATAGGTGGCACTGCATTAAGAATCAAACTGGGAACTACATTTGGAGCAGGCACTGGTTGCGGTACAGGTACCATACTTGACGGCCCTGGCTGACCCCCATATTCATAAGTCATAGTGTACCCTGGATACACCTGACCTGGGGGGTATGAATACTCTGTTCCTGCAACAGGATATTCTGCTGGTCCAGGGGCCCCGTATGGTTGACTATGTGGCCCATATGAGTCATTTACCATATTTGGCTCAAAAACAGGCTGAGAGACCTCCTTAGGGTAAAGGAAGTCGTCCCTTCGGCCCAAAGAACGCGACCTAGATCGCCGCGATCCGTAGTGCCTGCCTGGTGACCGATCGCGAAATTGTCTATGAGGGCTGAAGCGGGGTTTCTTTGTTCTTCTTGAAGGACTGTATCGCCATACTGGACGACGTGGAGAAAACCGCCGAAAAGGACTTCGCCAGTGCGGACTCCTTCGGTAGGGACTGCGTCGGTGAGGGCTTCGCCGGAGTGGACTACGACGCGGACTGCGGTCGTACTGCGGCATTCGTCGCGGACTGCGCTCCTGTTGCATTCGTCGTGGACTCTTGTAAGGACTGGGGCGCTCCCAATCGCGACTCTCCTTTAACGGTGGTTTTTCTTCAATTTTCTCAGTATTTCGCCTCTTCTCCAAACTCTTGCGGTTGTCGAAGAAGTCGTCCAGTTCGGTGCCGGGCGGTCTGATGTCGTCGTTGGATTCCAAGTGTTTCGCGAGGTACTCCTTCACTTTTATCTCCTTGTCCTTCCTAATGGCTTCGCTCGTCTTGCTGGGGTCACGGCGGCTACCCGGCTGGATGTACGCGTCGAGGCGGCTCGCGCTGTCCGACCGCCGGCGGCTGTACGAACCCATATCTTCTTTCCTGTTCTCGCTCGGCATCTCTTTACCGTCGATTAACTCCCGAAGATCCTTTACACCGTCCACCGCTTTGGCGTTGATCCGCGATCGTGAGCCGACCGCTGACTTCTTCGCAGATTGGTCCTCGTCATCCCAGCTGTCTATAACACTAAGACCTTGAATAAACTCATCTTTATTAAAATCATCGAAGAAATCACTAGGAATATCTTCCTCGGATGGGTGTTCTTTATGATCATCCATGAGGAATTAAAAAAATAAAAGAAAGAAACTAATTTGAGTTTCAGCTTGTATAACCTTAATAATTCGGCAATTGAGTAATACAAACAATTCAATTCGTCGCTATAAACCGACACTTTGTTTCATTTTACATTAAATCCATCAAAATGCTTTGCATGATTTCATATACAAATAAAATATTCAATCAATGCACTCCGCGATAACATATAAATTCTGTAATGTCTTATCTGTCAGTTTTAGTGTTGACAGTTTTTAATCTCTTTTGTACTCGTCTTGATTTTACCGACTTCGATTTTGTTTTTTAGCCTATTTTTATTATTATTTAATTAAACGATGAGATTATAGATTTATATATTTTGTGATAAAGATTACTGCAGAAAAAATTACTTCACTCACTCATTACAAATGTGGTTTGTAAAGTAATATTATTGTTTTAAACGAAAATTATATATTTTAATAAAACATCGATGTTTTTTTTCATGTCATAATTAATTTAACAAATTCATTCGCAAACTGGTAACATCGAGACACTATTATTACGAATTGAATTGAAAATATATTATATCGATACTTACAATCTATTGAGTACTTTGTTTATTATTTGTTTTTACACTTATATCACGTAATCAAATCTTGGAAGTCAATTTTAGAGTACTTCTAATGGTGTTGACAAAATGACTTTACTTATACAGTTCGTATAAACATTAATTGACACTATGGCAGAGCTAGGACAGAACAGGACAGTTTTACTATCGTGATACTTACTGAGTTACTGAGTACGAATAAACTCTTCGAGTATAGGCTGAGATATTATCATTAAATTTTTACTCATCTAATACATTGGACTCAGTAACAAGGTTTAAATAATGGAGCCAAGAGGTGAATAGTAGAACCCTATGTCTTTTAGAAAACTGCAAATTTGAGCCTATATGATTCGTTTTAGTGAGTCCACTACAGTTCACTTGGTAACAAGCGTCTGATGATGGAGTCAGAAGATAAATAGTAATTCATAAGTGGCTATTTGCATAACTCATTCAAGGTTGGAGTTTTATGATTAATTAGATATTTTTAAAAGAAACAATAAAAATGCGTTTTCATTAGATTGGTTGAATTCGATACTTTGTATCGAGTATGTTGTGTATAACACTTCTATCAATATATCGATATCGGCCTATGGGCATAGGGTAATTGGGCATCTCTATTATAGATCGAAGTTCCATCTTGCTTTGGTGATAATGTCTGAGTGGTTTATGTTTTGTTTACCGCGCATTTAATAAACAATAAGTTGATTCTATATCAAAATACTAAAAATGGAGTGTACTCAGCGTATTGAGTGTACACAAGATACATCCTTCATCACCCCATCGTACAGAAGCAATGCGCAACAAGTAAGCATAATATTATTACATTGTATTTGTTTTTTTGAATATGAGAAATAGTTACCGTATTTAACAATATTTAGTATATTTAACTATATTAATATCTGATAATGATAACAAATAACCAACGCATTGATTAGAAACAGATTTTTTCGCCGGCTACAATCGAAAGCTATGAGATAAACTCAAATCCATGCGTAGTAGGTCATGTCGCAATTAAAGTATTGATCTGGTACGAAAACTAGGTCACAGGTCACTCTATAGTACCTGGATCTATAAATAGACTACAAGTATGAAGTATGAATGTTATATGACTATGAATATTGAATTAATTCTGCTTTATGTGAGCCTTTTTCTCCCTATAATTGGGTGAAGCTGGGTGAAGGGTGAAGAATTTCCACCATCTGGATCCAATACTGATTGGTAGAGGGACTTTGTTCTGTATAAAATTCTAATAGCAAACAAGCAAACAGTCCATCTGATGGTTAGTGGCTATTGCCTCTTGTGGACATCTGGTAACCAATCCAAAAAGCATAAGATTCCTGAGGTTCACCACAGCTGCCTTGTTCCCTTTCAGCTCACATTCATATAAGGCAACCAGTTTTAGTCCTTGAGAGTACCAACTCATTCTTGTCACTGTAATAGATAAAATCCCTGTTTTATATTAAGTTCTTTGCAAATGTCCATGGGTGGTAGTGACCACTTATCATCGGGTGGACTGCATGCTCGTTTGTTTCTTCAATGTTACAACTATTGTCATACCTTTTTCTGCATAATAGCATTGTTAAGTTTTTTTTTTTTTATTTTGTTTGTTTACTACAATCTGTCACACTATGGAACATTGAATAGTAAGTTGGTTGGGTTTTAACATGACTTGCTCGGTATGTGGCCTGTGTCACATCCTACTTTACTCAGAATATACTGGTTCATCCATGTATGTCCTGGGGCATTTTCCGTTTTAGCCTACGAATACTGTGAGTCTATGAGCATTGTTAAGTGCTGCTGTGTTTTAGTTTGAAGGATGCAAGAAGGAAGACTTACTTATACGAGGCATTCCAACATGGTCTCTTGAGTGGCAAATATAGGGATACAAATCTGTATCTTTGGTTGACTTTAGGTACGACTCTAATCTCATTTGGGGTTGATCACAGATGACCATGGACAGCAGTGACCACTTACTATCAGTTGGATGGCAAACTACTTGGCTACTTTGAAGGTGGTAGAACCCTTTGTGGTTCGACTCCGGAAGCACCACTGCCACACCTATTTCTGCCTAATAATAGCAGTGTTATGTGCTGTTGTGTTCTAGTCTGAAGGGTGTGGTAAGGGAGACATACTTTTCCGATGCATTCCATCTTAGTCCTCAGGGGTAGCAATGCATCTGTGGCTAACCTTAGGTGAGACTTTGATCTTACCTAGGGTTGATTACAGATGTCATTGGGTGGCAGTAGCCACTTACCACCAGGTGGACTGTGGTTCTGGTAGGAATTGTATTGTAGATTTTGTTAAGGAAAGAAAAAGCATTATGCCCTTTTACCCTTCCTATTATTTATCTATGTGAGTTTGTCTGAGTGCATGTGTATGTGGTGCACGTGTGCATATGCATGCATGTGTGTATCAACATTTAAGCATATGAGCATTGCCCAAGGCTGTATAATCTTAATAATTTGCTATGAAGTTTAAGAAACTTCTTTTCTGACAGGGCTCTCTCCATCCTCACAACTATTTTATAAGATTTTATTTCAAAGTTTATGTCAATGTTTAAGTAACTAATGGATCTACTGGTTTACTAATGATTCCTGTTCATTCCAGATTGGATTCTTGGGAATCAGTGGTATAAAATATCCCCTAAATAAAGGTCCAAACAAAATAGGGCGTGACCCGAAAACATGTAGTATTGTTTTGGATGAAAATGTAAGTATTTATTATAATCGTCCTAGAATAAATATAATTTTATGTCTAATTAAACAAGGGTTATTTTGTTATACAAATTGAACATGTTATATTGAATAGCCCTGTTCAATCCAGGATGAAAAAAAAAACAAGTCTTCCCAATAAGATTTCTTTTCTCTAGGTATGACACATGGACTTAAATACTGGCACTTAGATGGGAGGATGGCTTCCAGTCCTCCAGATGGAAGGGTACTCCCTTCCAGGCCTACCTCCCTGGATCTGCCGATCAGTATTAGTTATTTCAATGTACAATTTTAAACAAATAACTTTCATTTTCAGACTATATCAAGACAGCATGCTGTCATAAACATCATGAATGACAAAAATTTTGTGCTCATGGATTTGGAGTCATCAAACAGAACAAAATTAATGGGCGTAAGTATATTTGGGATTTGTGGTGTCGGTGACAGTTTTGGATGGCACCTGTGGATATCATATGGGGCAACTAAGGAGAAATGCAGGAGATGGGCTGAGTAGCTTCTTCCTGTGTATTTCTTGACCACCCATGTGGTGGAGCAATCACCGAACCGGTCCGACATGCTTGTTTCAAAATTATTATTACCTTTTTTATACTGACAATTTTTGATAATGCATTGTAATGCCTCCTCTATACTGCTCGCGTAGCTACTCGGCGAAGTACTCTAGGAACTTTGGCTAAAGTCCGAAGTGTGACACTACACACTTGTGCAACTTTGCGATAAACTCATTCATTTAACTTCGGGCCCTTTGTCTCGGGCGCAAAAACCGACAACAAATGGAAGTCGCCCGAGGCAAGCTTTACCTTGCCTCGGGCGACTTCCACGATTATGACGAGGTAGTCCGAAGTGGCTTTCTACACTATTGTCTCTGTTTAACATCGTTCAACTTCGCGAGTAGTGTAGAGGAGGCATTAGGATTATGGCCTTGGCAGTTAACATTTTTATAGGAGATGTGTTTACCAGTGGAGTAGTAATGGTTGGATACACAAGAATATGCAAGATGGTAGAGCGAGTATTTTAATCGGGGACGTATAACCGCCACACCTATTACTAGCGCATACTTTCATATGAGGTGATCTTAGGCGTCGCAAGAAACACCGCATCTGTGAACGATCTTATTTTATAATGTGGAAGTAGCAAACGAGCACCACCATGGTAATTGACCACTGCCGACCATGGACATCTGTAATCAATCTCAGATAAGATCAGTCTTACCTGGGGTTAGCCACAGATGCGTAGACCTCGGAATTCTTATCTGAGCTGTGGTTGATCACAGGTGTCCATGGGTCGCAGTGGCATCTTACCGTCAAATAAACAGCTTGCTGGTTGATTCTTATTTCGGTAATATTAATAAAGAACACAAGCGTATGCTTTTATTTACATAATACTAGCTGAAGTACTCGTGTTACGCCGCGGGACATAAAAATAGTCTCCATCCTTAAATAGTGCAATATATCGAAATCAATAGTAGCCTATAAGTTGACCAGGTAAATAAGCTTCATCTATGCAAAATTTCATGAAATTGGACCAGTGGTTGCTTGATTGAATAACAAACAGACACACCCCATCTCTTATTAAATATAAATATTAGTATAGATTTATTTGTATGTATAGGCCTAGCTTTTGATAAAATTGCATATGTATATGGTTTGTTATATAATGTGCTGTAAATCTTTTTGCAGACCACTATACAACCCTATACACCTCATCCGCTGAATAATGGCGACACAGTACAATTTGGGGATGTACTTGGTATATTTAGGTTGCTGGAAGAGTTCGACGACCTACCTTTGACCCAAGCAGTCGATATTCCTGCGACGCCTGTTAATATTAGACACGTGTCCAGAGCAAATGCACAAATTAGAACCATCCCAGAAACACCTGATGGGAGCTATAGAGTAAGTTTGCTTTTGACTTCATTTTATTGCATATCTATTTTATTTTTATCAGACTTACTTCTAGACTGAATCTGTTCGGTGGTATGGTGTAGATGCCAGTTAACATATACATGCAGCACTATCCTAGTCCTCAAAAAGGCAATATATTAGAGATAGGCTTCTGATGGAACCATGGTTTTATATGGATTTGGAGGAGACAGAGTCGTTTATTATGAAATTCTTTGCAAGGGCGGCAGTGACCACTTCCCATCAGGTGCTCTGCATGCTCTTTTCCCACTTCGGTCTTATATAGAGTAATGTTAGTATACATACATAAAAGCGGGTAGATCATGTGCATAGAGCCACATTTTAGCTGTTTTGGTTGCAAATAATTATTACTCCTCATTGTTTAAGAGTACATATCTATGTTTAGGCTCCTTTGCATTTTGGATTTCTGAGATATTAATCTCTGAGAGAATAATTGATTTTCATTTTGTTCTTATATCTATAATTTATAGTACCTTTCTGCATTACCTATAATCATACCTTTACAGGATGAATCCATCATAGATCAGTCACCTGACAGAAACATTGGAAATAAAAATTCAAATAATAACACCTTAATGAGTTCATTAGGATCTGTTGGATCAAATAGAATTAATAATATGTATGGGAACTCTTCCAAAAAGTCGGATTCCTTCAGCCGTCATTTCGAAAGTAATCTTGAACATAATGACGGTTCTGTGTCTTCTAAAGTTTCTGTTACCGAAAATAACATTTTTGATTTAGAAACCCAAATACCCGATATGGTTGAAGGTAATCCAACAAATGTTTCAATATATGAGGCAAGAACGCAACAGAATGCATCGAATAAAGTAACATTATCTAAAGTGTTTAAAGTGCAAGATCAAAATGACATACAGCTGAATTTGTATTCCACAAATAAGATAAAGAAAGAAGAAAGTACTTCTAAAGAAACAGCCCCGGTGCCTGAAAAGCCTCTCGATGATGAAGATCTGACAGATTTTGAAGACGAAATGATTGAAATAAGTGCCAAGAATACAGAACCGAGTATCCTTAATAAAGATGATGACACTGACTGTGAGGATGACATAATAGAAATCAGTCAAAATAAGAGTAGAGTTAGTGATGTATTTCATGATCCAGAGGTTGTCGATAAATACGAAGATTTACCGACTCAAGTAATAGAAGTTATTGAAGAAGATAAAAACGTACCTAAATCCGACAATGTTCCATATGAAGATATACTAACACAGGTCATCCCGGAATGTCCTAGTAATGATAATAATAATGATAGTCATGTCAATCAGACACGAAAAGATGATAGTCCAATATTATTTGAAGAGCTTGAGACACAAGTGATAGCAACTGTGAGTACTAAAGAGCCACAAAAAGCAGGCCCTAATGCCTTGTTTAAGGTACCCAGTTCCTCACTTCGATTGAAAAGAAAAGAGATTTCGCCAACAAAAAATGTTAGTCCTACACCAACAGTAAATTCTACACCAATTATAACAGAGGAAACGAATATTGAAAAAATAAATGAAGATGATGAGAATTATTATGTTAACACACAGGAAGTACTCGAGGATCTGTGTTCTCAGTCGATTATGACTGGTTATGATTTAGAAATGGATACAAATAAATTATCCATAGATAGTTTAGAAAAAAGTAATACATCAGAAACTAGTGATGGTAATGAAAAAATTCAATCTTACGTTTCGAATATGACAAAAGACCAAGTACGTGACGTTATCGGAGTAGAAGTAGCTCCGTTAACTAAGAAAAAGTCTAGTGATAGTTCCGATTTAGAAATCACCCCTAAAAAATTTAATATTTCTAAATTTTTAACAATTGACTTACCAAACAGTCAAGATATAAAATCTTGCAAATTTGTTTCATCTAAGGTAAATGAATCAGATTTATCTGATGGTTTTGAAGGTACAGAGGAACAAGATGATATGAGCCTCTCTGACCTTATCCGTGGAAAGAAGAATCGTAATGTAAAACAAGATTTGTCGAAGAAATTCGATGTTAGTGCTCTACCCACGAGAGCTATAACAAGAATTCGTAAATGCACACCAAAAATGTTAGACAGTGATGACAAAAGCAGGAAGTTGTCGGAAAAAATTCTTGAATCTAAGCTTGGTCTAGATAGCAAAATTGAAATTGATAGTGAAGTCATTCAATTCAATTTAGCACGACTTCGAAATAAGGCCGAGAAAGAAAAACATAAAAAGAATAGAAAAAAATCCATTGAAATTCCAAATAAACGGGAAAGCGATATAAACGAAAAAGTGCTAAAACAACAAAATATTGCATCCATGATGAAGACAGGATCGAAAAAGATTAAGCTTTTGGATGCGGCAGAAGTGAATATTAAGCCAAAGGACTTTTCAACTAGAAAACGTCGAAATTCTAAAACTAACATTAAGACCGAAGAACCTGTATCTAAAGCTGAGGAAGTAAAACCCAAGACTCGGGGCAGGAAGAAGAAAAATAGTCGCGAAAATGTGATAGAAACTTTGGACTTAACGCTGGACGAGCCATTAATACCGAGACGTAGCAAGAGGAATCATGCTCCCATCAAGATTGAAGTTAAAGTCGAAAAAACAAGAAAATCTAGGAAAAAGAGGGACACTAGCAAAACAGATGAAGCAAATACTTCTTATAAAAAATATAATGATACTAAGTCTACAGATAACAAACATAATTCATTGAATACATCATTGGAAAAGACGGCGGAAACTTCCACGAACTACAAGCGGGAAAGCAATAAAATGCATAATTCTAAAAACAATTCTAGTACAGAAAAATCACGAAGCAATAAACCAAAAAACGAGAGTACCAAAACGGACAAAAATATAAGTACTTCTAAAGCTACTAACAGATCAACAAATCGCGAAGAAAGTACCAAAACAGCTAATCCAGTAGTTTCTGGCAACAATTTAAAAAGACAGATTACACCTGATTTCATTAATCCACCTTCAAAGCGAACAAAAATCTCAGAAGAGTCATCCAGAATGACAAAAATGGGCAGAGGAATCAAGGTTCATTATGTTGTACTCACGGCTTTCATGAGCGATCCAGTGGTGGAAAAATTGGAGAGTTTGGGTAAGTCTTCAAATTAATACGTAATTACTCCTTCAAGTTCATTCAGTGCACCATAAATATTAAAATAAAATGTAAAATAAAATATTAAAATAATAAAAAAGTTACACAAATACAATACAAATAAGGTAAACATGTCACTGTTTACCTTATTTGTGTAAATTCTAAAAAATAATAAAAATTTATAAATTTCTACTATTACATATTTTCGAACCTCTAACTTATATGCATATAGTCTCTCTAGTGCTTAGTTTTTACGTTTGAGTGCGTGCGCACAGTGTAGTGTGTGATAATGAATGACATTTTTTGTTTAATAAATGTATCTAGCACAGAAAAAAAGGCAGACCCACTAAGTTTCTAGCCAGATCTCATTAGAGGTCGTGTTGGTAGAAAAAATCTATACTAATATTATAAAGCTGAAGAGTTTGTTTGTTTGAACGCGCTAATCTCAGGAACTACTGGTCCGATTTGAAAAATTCTTTCGGTGTTAGACAGCCCATTTATCAAGGAAGGCTATGGGCTATATATCATCACGTTAAGACCAGCAGGAGCGGAGCCCCAATGAAGAATGTTTAAATTTTTTTTTTTTTTCTAATGAGAGCAGCCGCTGCATGCGCTGCGTAAACGGTTAAAGTTTCGTAAAAATTATGTATGACAGAATTGATCCCCTTTAAAAGTTCTAAAAAAAGTCAGCGACAGCATATGTCTATCTTTTCAGGTAAACTCACTGTAGCCTTTTATATGCTAACCAAATTTGTTCCAAAATAATGCATCATTTGCGAAGTTGTTTTTATAAATATAATATTCATTCTTATCCAAATAAATACATAAATTAGTTTTCTTTGTAGTAACTAAGTAGTAACTTCTTTGTAGTAACGCGGGTGAAACCGTGGGGCGCAGCTAATATTGTATATTACAATTTGTAAGAGCCCCCGTAGGACTTTACAAAACTAGTAACGTTGTTAAAAAGATTAAAACAAAAGACCCGATTACTTAAAACAATTTTTATGTTCATAATGATATATTTAATTTAAATCTTTATATGAGTTTTCGTCAATATAGCCAAGTAAAAGTATGATAATATCATTTATATTGTTTTTAGATTGGATTATTTAATAGCTTTCATTTGATATCCATATTGTTATGATAATAAAAAAGACGTTCCTCCCCTCCCCCCTTCACCTTATTTACAGGTGCCATTTTTAAAATTATATAGCCCATGTCACTTTCCAAACTGAGACGATTCTAATGATATGTCATACGTCACATTCCGTCAAGCCGTTTGGGCTTTAGCGCGTGACAAAGAAATCGACATACATACAAACAAACCTACAAAGATACATACGCTCGAAAAACATTACCCTCCTTCTGACGTAGTCGGGTTATAAAGACAACATTTCGTTTCAGGTGCGGTGATGGTTCCCGATGTGAAATCTTGTACAGTTGTGTTGACAAAGCAGTTAAAGAGAACGTGCAAGTTACTGTGTGCAGTGGGATTGGGCAAGCCAATAGTGGGATTGGACTGGGTCCAAGCTTGCTCAGATGCACATATGATTGTTGGTGAGAACGAAATACCCACATATTTAATATACTATGGTGGAATAATATAGGTGTATTTTGTTTTTTTTTTATTTTTCAAAATGAATTCGTTCGATTCCCGGTAGGGGAAATGATTTTTTCAAAATGAATTCGTTCGATTCCCCGGTAGGGGAAGTGATTTTTTTTCAAAATTAATTCGTTCGATTCCCGGTAGGGGAAATGATTTTTTCAAAATTAATTCGTTCGATTCCCGGTA
>MOOZ01000852.1:347092-357423 GCA_002930495.1 Cecropterus lyciades
TTGTTCCAAAATAATGTATAAAGTTGTTCTTATAAATATAATATTTATTCTTATCCAAATAAATACATAAATTAGTTTTCATTGTAGTAACTAATACGCGAGTGAAACCGTGGGGTGCAGCTAGTGATTCATATGTTAAATTTATAATTTTATATATGTATAATTATATTATGTCGGTGAGTGGTCGTGTGTAGTGGTTAAGTTTTCACTTCTGTTGGCAGTCCTTTTTCCTCACTCCGTCGTCAAGTTTCTTTTATGATATCTAGCTACTATTGTTTTGTTACAGACAGAAATAGGCTCGTTACTTTTAAACAGATAATATGCAATGGTAATAATACTATTTACCCTTTAACAATGGAATGCGGGATTGCAATATCGAAATGGATGTGTTCACCACAATCATTTGACATACAATGTACCGCGAAATTCCTCCTACAAGTTTGTAGGACATAGTTTCAATAATACATAATCATTATATACTTGAATTGTATATGTATATAGGCACATAATATTATCTTATTATTATTTTTTAAACATTGTAATTTTTAAATTATAATTTCACTTGGAAGTATCTACGTTTATATTCGTGCATGAATGCTCAAACATAAACTTATTAAAATTTTTATATTTCAAAATTCATCTTTAATGATTTTAAAATTAAATAAAAAAATGTTTGGCGAAAATTACTCTTTAAAGTATTAAATTATTTTAAGATCATTGGCTTAATATAAGTCAGCAATAAAATCATAGTATTTAAAAGGTAATGTATCTGTCTTCTGGTTAAATTCTTCTGCGATTAAGGATTTCTTCTGTAGCCTACCTGCAAGTTCAGGTGGCGACCACGATTTCGCTAGCGAAATAGATTTAACTATTGCCGACATCGTGGTTGCCGCTTATATTTACAGCTGCGTCCAGCGTCCTCGTCCGCGCTAACCAAAATGGACCACCATTTTGGTTAGCGCGGTGGCTAATGGCTTAAAACTCTCGATCTGAGAGGAGACGGTGAAGGTGGCAGAACTCTTCGTGGTTCACTCCGAAAGCACCGCCGCTGCACCTATTTCTGCCTAATAACAGTATCTATACTGTCTATAGCGCTGCTGTGTTCTGGTTTGAAGGGTGTTAAGGGAGAAATACTTATCCGAGGCGATCCAAAATAGTCCTCAAGGGATGTATTGCATCTGTGGCTGACCTAAGATAAGACCGATCTTATCTGGGGTTCATTACAGAAGTCCATGAGCGGCAGTGACCATTTGCCACCAGGTCGATTGCGTGTTCGTTTACTACTTCAATATTATAAAAAAAGACACGTCCCCAACATTAGAGGAAATAGATTGATAACACTACTTACTTTAGTTTTGCTTTAAATAATTCAAAATCAAACATTCATTGTTTACCAGCTATTTTATAACTTTACTATGTCTACAGCAAACTTTTGTACCCTCTTTCTTAATATCTATTAACGACTAAGCAAAACCAAACAGCTGTAAAAGATCCATTAATTTGAAAGGCAATCGTATAAATGCAATGAGACTGGGTCTGTTTTGTGATGCGTTATCTGTTTGTTTGTAGTCGGCGCAGACAAGCCGGCGGGCGCCGTGACTGGATGCGTGAGGGTAGGTTATAGGGATTGTATGATTTTAGGTCGCTTAATCCGAGAATAACAATTTAAATTCTTTCGTACTAGAAGTTGTGTGTGATGATAAGAAAATCAATTCCGAATTGTCTTAAAGGAAATAATATATCATATTAATGTTAATATTGATTATATATAAACAACTTCTAGAGCAGATTACAATTACTTTGCAATTTGTCAAAAATTATAGCTTAGCATGGTTTGGATTTGAGACGTCATTAAATGTCAATGTACGCCCAAATGTACTTAGAAACCAGCCAATTACATCAAGGCGGAGAAAATAATAGGATGCCTAGAAGATGGACACTTATAAAACAGTTTGTTGATTAATAAATAAACGTCAGAATTTGCTTGTGAGCCAGACGGTTACATACCACAGGAAGAATTTACGTCAGATAATGTTTAAAAAACGGACTTATTTAAATACTTTTGTTTAAGAATAAATATTGCCATATTGTTCCTGAAACAGTTACACACCACATTAAGCGGGCGAGAGGACTCCGGCGCCGCCGTGTCTCCGGAGCCATCGATCGCACGCACCGTCTCGCTGCGTCGGCCCGGCGCCGCGACGCCTCTATCCGACTCATAGTAATGTCTCTATCTCGCGATTGTTGCTAGGGTTGTCGCACACTGTGATCCATATTTTTTAGTAAAATGTACCTACAAAAAAGGGACAATTTAAACAAGGGTAAATTATACCTTGTGTAAAGTAGAAAAAAGTATGAATTGAGTTTCTGTAGGTATGTGAGGTCGGATACATATGTATATCTCTATTTAGCCCGGATCGTAGACTATGGTTTAAATCAAAGGTGATGTGTACCCCGATTCAATAAAAGGGTTTACTTATAACGAATTAACAAGAATATACACGTCACTGTGCCTAATAGATATGACTGCTACCAGATGAGCCTCTTTGTCCCGCAAATTAGCGTGCATGAACTCCACGCTCATTTGGTAAAGATTTTATAAGTGGCCACTGTCGCCTGAGGATGTGACTCAGCGACGCAATCAGAACGTCAGTTCTAAATAGATTTTTATTTTTACCAAACTTCCACCTGTGCTCAAATGTGTTTCCATCACCGATAAATAAACACTTAGAATGAAACCACGTATAATGCCATCGTACTGAGAGAAGATTCGCCGTAAAAGGAACCAAAATCTTTTATAAATGATTTTAAACTCTGTGGAAGATATGTTTGACTGTATGTTACTATTTTTTATGGCAAAAAATCTACTACTGAATGCCTAGAGAGCTAAGTCTGATTTGTCCCATTCAAAACCTGTTCCGAATGGCACTTTCTCCTATCACTCTTTTTGAAAGAGAACATAACAGAAACTAACATTGCTGTAAAAAGCTAGTCGAACCACGAAAGGGTTATTTTACCCTTTCCAGTCCTTGTTTTAGATTTTCTTCACACCCCGTACAAGACGATTGTCGCTAATCCGAACGACATTACTTGTCGTGTAGGGCCGTAGGGCTTCAGGGTAATCGCTGGCAAACGGGCTTACGGCAACCCCCGTCTGGTGGGTAATTAGTCGTTAATTGTTGTTTAATCAAACCTATTAGCAAACACCTGTCACTGGTTTTAATTTAATTTAAGGATGACTTGTCTCTTTCATATCATACTCAGTGATAGCTAGTGGGTGAAAGTCTACCTTTCCATCTGGAGGTCCAAGGGTCAAATCCCAGGATCTTATTATAAATTTACTAATAATAATTAATTATCCTTTGTTTTAACAATGAAGACTAACTAACATTGAACTTTGTAAGCCTGAGATTAAGTTAAAAAAAATTCTCTAAACTGCGTGAAATGAAATCGGACACAAATTTTCAGTTACAATATTTTTTCTTACAACACCACTGGATCGAAACACGTCCTCAACAGAGAAGATCCGGCAAGTTGTAATAAGTTCATCTGAATACTTATTTTAGTTGTTTTTTGTTTTCTGTTTCGTGTATTATCTTAACAGGCGGGGATACTGGCCACGATACTACCGAAGAAGAGTGAGCAGTGATAGCTGGTTGGAACTCGGGCTTCCCAATCGAGGATCCGAGGTTCGAATCACAACCATATACCACTAATATTTTCTTAAATTATGTGCGTATTAGAAATAAATTTTCACTACTTATTGGTGAAGGAAAACATCGTGAGGAAACCTACACACCTGAGAGTTCTTAAAAAAAAAGGTCTCTAAGATGTGTGAAGTATACCAATTTGCACTTGAACTGCGCGGTGGACTATGGCCTGAACCACTCTCATCTTGAGACGAGACCCGTGCCCAGCAGTGGGACAATAATGGGATGACGACATGCCATCTTGATTTTAACAGGGAGAATAAAAGATAGATCTAGTGAAGTCTAGCAATTCGCACTTGACCAGCTAGATTTTTGCCTAGACTTATTCTGAGAGAACACCTGTGTCCAGCAGTGGGACACTAATGCGTTGACGGCGAAATATGTCGTGTCTGCGCAATCTATAGCGAGATTACACTCGATTACCGCCAGACAGAGGGTTGGTAAACCGGTTACGGCGATTACGTCGAAGCCCTAGTGGAAACCTAAACGGACACTAATAATGTTGTTAGGATTAACGACAAGTTTTCAATAACCGAAACAGTGTTTAGCAGAGTAAATAATGGCATTGCAAGGTGGTAGAACGTATATGTTTCGGCCGGGGAGGGACCAACGCCACACGTATTTTTAGCGTGAAGCGGTGTTGCGTTTCAGTAGAAGGGTGTGGATCTCAATTCTCGACAGTAGCAACGTCTATGATTGTCTTCAGATAGAACCCTTGTTCAGTATGACGTTTCTTACATATGTCCATGGATGATAGTGTACACTTTATAACTTATAACTTTGAGACGTATTTGATTTCTCACAATAGTTTCCTGCAGTGGTTAAGCTATTCATAATCAATTTCTAATTGCACCTAATTTATAGAAATGTGAAGTCCATGACTGGGTTTCAAATCTCGGACCCCGCGATGGAGAGAGGAATTTCTAACCACCCAGGTGCTATACACTGCTTACATATTTGAATTTCAAATGCATACAAATTACAAATTAGAACGCTTTGTGGTTCGACTATAGCGCTAGGTGGGTTCTGACTTATAAAAAATTTAAAGGTCTGCTGTGTTCTGGCTAAGAAAAGTAAGTTAAAGATACGTTTTAATTTAGAAATAATCTATATGTAAGACAAAAATGTTTGTGTTAAACATGTGTAAATTATTATATATTATAATTTAGCTTTATTATTTTAGGTATTAAAGTATGATAAAGTAGATATTAATTGGAGACACTAGGTATTTTTTACGCATTTGTATGTTATGTCATAAAATGTGTTTTCTTTTAGTGGCTGTTCTGTCATTTTTGATTCAAGTAATTCTAGAAAACTTGAAGTGTTGCATGTTAAAGGCATGAAAGAAATAAAAGAGGTAGTAATAATTATGAAAAAGTTGATTTATTATTATAATTATAATAATTATTATAATACAGTTTACAATAATTACAAGCGATCACCAAACGGGGTGAAAGAAAACGGCGTATTAAATTATTTAGGGCACGCGCGGGGCCTCGACGGAGCGGAGACTCGCGCGAGGGTCCGAGGCCTCGGCGGAGCGGCCCGGGCCTATGGTTCGGTTGCCGCCTCGGACCCTAGCGCGAGGAACACCCTAGCCTGGGGCCTCACGGCCCTTATTCGTTTAGGATATAGTCTTTCGAACGCGAGGAACAAAATATTACACAATTCGAGAATATTATTTATAATCGATTCGGATTAAATCGGATTGGAGAGCGGAAGCGTCCCTATAGCGGCGGGAGAGCGGGGCGGGGCGGGCGGAGGCTATGTACAGGCCGCTAGGGGCAGTCGCACTCCTCGACCACCATCTCGGGCAGGTCGCGTTTGATGATGTTGGAGTCGGCGCCGAAGTAGATGAGCGACAGCGCGGAGAAGCGCACCGGCGCGCAGCACGCCGCGCGCTCCAGCCGCGCTGCCTCCACCACCTGATATACAACGATGCATAAATATAACACATGTAAATGTCTATAACTTATGTTACGATGTATAAGAGTGAACAATTTGACAACAATACCTGCAGTGCGTTTTTACATTTGCTAACTAAATAAAAATGCCTTATATAAGTAACTGTCGCTCGCAACATTGTACGCACAGGCTGTCATGCAAAATAACAACCCCTTTTGAAAAAAATCCTTTTTAGTGGGTTTCTTCATCATAAAATGAACATTTTGTCCTAATTTCATGTGTGTTTCAAGCCAGCGTAGTTTAAGCTTTGTAATAGTCGAAGTGGGTATCCTTTCGCCTTTATATACTCGTATATAGATTCCCACTATTTTTTTTTATTTTTAGCTACAATTACATATACACAGAAATACATATATTGAATTTTAAAGCAGAAATTGAAATATGACTAAATTTTCGGTGTCATGTATTAGAATCAAGGTTTGAATCGAACAACCTGACTTGCACTAGATCCCAAACAATAACAACATGTAGAAACGAGGAATCATTTTAGGAGTTATATTGTTAAAAAGAGAAATAAATGTAACGGAATGTTTTAACTGGCATATTTTAATATACCTGCGAGTGGTAGTTGAGGAAGGGCTCGCAGGCGCCGCGGCAATAGTTCGCGTAGTACCCTTCGGGTGCTACGATCCAGTCGTCCCAGCCGAGCGCGCGGAAGCTCACGTAATAGGTCTGGCGGCAGCAACGGCCGCGTGCCGCAGCGTCGCAGTCGAGAGCGCGGCGGCGGCGCGGCGCACGCGGCTCCAGTCTCAGCCGCAACAACGGGCGAGCCGCAGCCGCGCCTCCGAGCCGCAGCCGCACGCGGCCCGCGCAGCCGCTGCAGTCGAGGAGCAGCCGCAGCGGCCCGCGCGCGCCGCTCGCGGCCCAGCGCCGCGCCGCCGCCGTCACGTCGAGCCGCTGCCACCCGCGGCCCGACCCGCTCCCGCCACCTGGCACAGATTCAGCCTCTACATCCATGCAGTAAGCGGCTCCTTAACCAGATTGTCCAATGATATAGCGAAAAACGCTTAAGACGAGTGAAAAAGTAGTCTCTCGAACCCTTCAGGGTCAAGGATTTCTATGTTAAATATACATATTTGGTTGTTAAAATAGTTTGCATATTTGAAATCAATCTTAACCGATACGAAAGAAGACATCGCGAGAAACCCTTTAAGTCTGAAAGTTTTAAAGTTAAAAGTATGTATTGTCTACCCGCCCGCTACTTACCACCGTGACAGACAATGGTCTTTACCTTAAACCTTAATAGTAGGACATGGTGCGTTAGATTACAGATAGACGATGGCATACACCTTTGCGATCTTGGAAAAAACCGAATACAAATTAAGAACAGTTCAATAGTTTACCAGCTTCCGTGGCCCCGGCCAGCTCGCCGACGGTGGCGTTCCCGTGTACGGTGAACGCCCACAGCGTGTAGCGCACGCGGCGTGCGCGCGGCGCCGTCTCCGCGCGCACCATCAACTCAGCGCCCGCTACGGCCAGCCCTTGCTCGGACTCCGCCTCGTGGCCCAGGCGGAACTCGATCAGCCGCTGGCCGTTTAGCGTCTCACCTGCACAAAAATACTCTCCTAAACCTATAAATCACCAATGCTACGGTCACCCTACAGTCCCTACCTAAGGCGAAACGATCTATCCAGCAGCCGCGATATGGTTCGGTTAAGGAAGGGAAAGGAGAAGGCAGAGTACGCTCAATTGTCGCCCATGGCTGTAGGCTACGCTTGCCCGGTCGTCGAAAGTACCCGGGACAGTTCGCTCGAATACCCACGACGAGTCAAGTTTGCGTTGGGTCTCGCGTACACCTGCTTAGTATACACAATTCCTATTAAGAGAGGTCTTCTAATATCATCAAAGACCATACCAAGACTGCCGTTTATTAAAGTAATAAGTAAAAAAGTTTCGGAATACGCAATATCCATAGCTGGCTTCTCTTCCCTTGATGCGGCTGACCGCGCCAGTGCGAAGTGATCTGTGAAAGAAAAAGGAGATTATCGTAAGAACATTTGCATAAAGCGATTATTTTAACGCTAAACATGAATTGACTACCGAGTAATCGATAAATCTATGTACGTAGGCGCGTAGTGGCGGAAGTGTATAACGGTACCTTGGCCTTGGATTTTTCGTATCAAATACATGTTTTTCGACAACTAACGCATTACTACGTACATTATATAAGTGTTTAAGAAGGGTCAAATCAGCCTTTAATTTCTTTCCGAGCTCTGCAGAAATATTTGTTTTTCATTTAAAATGATTAAAGTAGACAACTGCTCATATCGAATGAGACTTCGCAATGCAGTGCAAATCAATCGGGTTGGCGACACCGGCGAAAACGAAAGTAGCTCTTGTTTACGTTTTTGGCGAATGCCGTAACAAGAGTGTATAAAAATTATAGAGTGCAGTGTGATCGATAATTCTCAGGTTACGTATTCTGTTGCATAACACTGCACGTACCGGCGACACGGCCGCCTTCGATCGCCGCAGTGAATTATTCACCCCATGAGCCGACTTATCACCTTCTAACTGCCGATGTAAGTTTACTATGTTTTTACTTATTCGTGCACACACGTGTTTGTAACATTGTTTGTAAAACACGTGTTTAGTAAAAGCGTACTGTGTTAAATATACTTGAGATTTTCATACACACTTTATTAAAGTATCCAGAATGTGTTGTTATAATTTTGAAGGAGGTAAAACCTTTTGAGTGATGACTCCAGAAGCATAACCACTACGCTTAATTTTGCCTAACAACATGACTGTTAAGTACTGCTCTGTTCTGGTTTGAAAGGTAATATTTTTCCGCATCGTTGTCATCAGGGGTAGCAACGCAACTGTTACCGCATTGGACACTTACCATCAGACGGACTGCATCGTTTTCTACTTCAATCTTATAAAAACCTTTTTATTTTATTTCAAATGTATTACTTCAGTAAACTTCGAGACTACTTAAAAATAGACGGAACCTCAATATTTTAGACAAATCACATTAGATAAATTGTTTACTCGAGTAGTTGGCCTTCCGAATATAATTCAATTCGAAGTAGTTAGACAAACTGTTATTTAAGTGTTAAAAGAACCGTCAGTCATAATTTTATTTTCTCAGTTTATTTTGGGAAGTTTATTAATAGCTTGAACAATGAGCAAATTTCAATATCTTTCAAGGGTAACAAGTTAAAACGCTTTGAATAACAATTGGTCCAAGACATTGCCAATTAGGATGGCTCTTCAGAATATTTATTTTTATTTTTTACATTATGCTTATCAAAAAATTAACGTACAATGTAACTGACATTTACATTGTACGTTAATTTCTGTACAGTGTACCATGGCCGCAACGCTGAATGGTTTATTTGACAATTTCATTTTTAATACCTGATTGCGTATATTCATTTCATTAGCATATTTTGTGGGCCAAACGATATGACGAATTTACATAGGACATATAGGTATCATAGAAAAATCCATTTCGAACTTTTCAGTCTCACTTCTTATCTCTAAACTGACTCCCTGAAGTTCTAAAAGTGTTCAGTCCAAAAAAAGCAATCCTATTGGTGAGTTCCTTCACATATTTCTCGTTAGTTCCTTCGCATATTTCTCGTTAGTTCTTTCGCATATTTCTCGTGGAAAGACGCTCAAAAACTATTAAGGCGTAGCATCGCCATGACCTTTCAGGGTTACCACAATCATGACTAGCCTATGAAATCTAGCCAATAACTGTAATATACCGCTAAACTTTATATAATGAACTTTGCCAACCCTCTGACCTGACCTCATTACATATGTTTCGCGTCGTATTCCGACTACCTAAATAGAGAAATAGTCTCAAGAAATATTGCCGGATGTTTTACAACGGACGTATACGTGACGGCTGCGATCCTAAAGTCTGAGGTCATGATTAATCATTCATGATATATGTAGATTTATTATTAATAGCTTCGAAGGTGCTGCGTGCATCGAACTCCATTTTTGCAGTTATAAAGTTTTATTAAAATCAAAGATTTTACTTGCCCTCAATATAATAAAACAGTTGTACAGTCCGTGATATGCATAAACCCCCATTTTTTAATCATGAGTCATATATATTTATATTCATAAAATAATCTTTTAGGATTTTTTCCCTTATCTTGAAAAAAATTTCCTTAAAACTTATTTTTCAGCCTCTAGAGAGACGTTAAGAATATTTCCTATCGATCACTTATAGTACAAAAATAGTTTGGAAAATCCGAAAGATAAGAAGAATACACCTATTTGGTTGACCTAAACTAATCATTAAGCCCTAAATTTTATTTTTGATAACAATTAAGTGTATGGTAACTAAGTAATAAAAGCAATCCTGTCTTTTAAAGTATTTTTTCATATCAATAGTAGTAAAATATTTGATAATTGATGGCACCACATATTATCATACAAAATGTAATTATATAATCAAATTGTTCTACTATTGTTCAAAATATTTTTATCAAAATTCAATCGAGTTATTATGTAGTTAATAATATAAATAGATATGAAAGAAACAGAATCACATTTATAAATTTATCTATACTAATATTATAAGGCTGAAGAGTTTGTTTGTTTGTTTGAACGCGCTGATCTCAGGAACTACTGGTCCGATTTGAAAAATTATTTCGGTGTTAGATAGCCCATTTATCGAGAAAGGCTATAGGC
>MOOZ01000852.1:366596-376653 GCA_002930495.1 Cecropterus lyciades
TTCGAAAGCTTGTCTAAATATTATTACAGGATTTTTTAACATTTTAACATAATTTTAATAAGCTGTTTGTTAGCATGACTTGTATGTATGTACGAATTAATGTAACGGATTCTTTTAATGTGATTTTACCTATTATAAAACATCAGATTGAGATGAGTGTTATCAAGGACCGACGACAATACAATTTTTTGCTAGTATTTGACAAATAATTTGTTCGATTATATTTATGATTTTTTAACTTATTGAAAATTCGATTTTATATTTAAGCTAGTGTGCTTATTACTTTTTAGGTTATTTATTATATCAGCAAAGCACTCATTGCTAGAGCCTTTATAATATCAATAATATCTGTTTGTAATTTTTTTAGTAGTATTCAATTAATGGCTAATGTGATAAAATTAATACTGTTTTTTTTTTCGAATTAAAATTACTACGATTGCTCTTTCTTTTAGTATGTTGCGTATGTGCTTAAAGAACGAGATGAGAAAAGGGTCAATAAAAATATTATTAGTTTATTTCTAAATTGATTCCATATCTGTCCCATTATTTTTGTGAAGTCTTTCAATTAATTTCTTAATTGTCATACAAATTACTACGCGACCACATAAACATATAAAACTACAATTATTCCTTTAATACCAAACCCACGCACATAAACGCAAGAAGAATTCAATTTCAAGTACCGATTTTATTATTGAAATCTGTACAATATAATCGGTGTTATGAAAATAAAACATATATAACATATTTATATATGATATTTTTATACAGAATTTATTCATGGGTAATCGTAATAAAGCTAATAATCCTTTTGACTCATTCATTCCTCCGTTCATTTTGCCGTCATTATTATCACAGGAATTGACTGGGTTTGGGCGCAGTAGTTTTTTTTATATAAATAGAAGTAGCAAACGAGCATACATTCCACTTGTTAAATAAGTGGCACTGCACTGTACGTCTGATAACTTTAGAGTCCTACATGATCCGTCTGTCCGTCCGTTAGTGCTACCCCTGCGGACTAAGTTGGAACGTCTCACTAAAGTAAGTTACTGTTACCTCACCTTTTAGACCAGAATATAGCAGCGCTTAACACTGCTGTCATTAGGTGGAAATATGTGTAGCGATGCTGACTATCTTGCCGAACGACAAATGTTTTTACTATTTTTAAAAAGTGGCAGGAAATGAAAATCTCTACAAGACGCCAATACGCCCAGGTTTAATCCTTTAGTCACGTCCTAAGACCCAGGATATGAGATCGGTGGTGTTATTGTAGATGGATATCATATGTAGCTAATATATTCTGTAAACTAATGACATTGAGAACGTCTTTTACAAGGCTAATATCTAGGGTATCCAGACTGTTTAAATAGCGTGGGCCTTGAGACCTATTTAAATAATGAATAATAAATTAAGTCAGATGTTCAAAGAAGTCGAATATTTACTTATATTCAATTGTAACTGAGCTATGTCATAATATTTGGCTTTTAGGAATACTTATGCCTTTAAATGTAGAAGTTAAGTAAGAATGATACTTCAATAAAAGATTTCGGGTTAGCATAAACTTATGTAAAAAATAAGTTACGGACCTCTGAGACGGTGGATTTATAATAGTCAATAAATTCCTAATATTCAATAAATAAAACTCTCAACAAAAGTAAAGTAAGGTAACGTGGCTTAACGTAATGTGTTCACCTCAATGGAGCACGATGGGGCAACGCGCTCAGAGGACTCCGGTTACGTTCCTTAGGAGATCCCGGAGCCCTATTTGCAGCGCTTAGGACGGCCACGGAGAGTATCCCCAGTGAGAGTGACGCTGAGTGCCTTTTAAAGGATTCCTCTCGAAAAATTGTTCATTTGGAAAGTATACAATATGATTTTCAAAATTTATATTTTTAACCAAAGTGGACAAGCCCAATTTTGTGACGTCTTTTTGTCAATTATGTCATTATTACGTTTGTTCATCGACTTCTTTATTTTAACATATGCTAATTGTTGTGTAATTTAAGTGTATACAAAGTATTTGCGCAAATAATTTTAAAAATCAAATTGGAAGGTAAATAATTTAACAGGTGGTAAAACCAGTGTAGTTCCACTGAGGAGGTAGCACTGCCACACCTATTTCTAGCGTGAAGCAGTTCTTGCGTTGCAGGAAGGGTGTGGTTTCCGGTTCACTTATATATGAGGCGACCAACTCAGATTGAAGTAGGAAATGATCACGCAGTCTACCTGATGGTAAGAGGCTCCTGCCGCCCATGGACATCTGTAATCAACTCCAGATAAGATCAAAGTTTTATCTGAGGTTGGCCACAGAATCGTTGCTACTCATTAGGACTAAGCTAAACACAAACAACGTTAAAGTAAAACACTGCGCAAAGTTTAATACTGCTGTTATTGGGCAAAAGTAGTTGTGGAGGTGGTGCCTCCGGAATCGAACTACAAAAAGTTCTGCCACCTTCTCAAAAATATTGAAAAAAAGGAAATACTGAAGTTTTTGTGCAGTTTTTATATAATAAATATGGCGCGTATAAGAAAAGTGTGACGCGTAACAGAAAAATGTGACGGCAAATTTCTCTCATACGTCGATAAATAAGTTTCATAATAAAAATCGAAAAACCAATAGGTTTGCGAGTCCTTAACCTGTAAAGTGTTTCAAGTTACACAATTTTCATGCCACTTTCATATTACTTCATTTTTATATTACTATTTTTATGAAAAAATATTAAATGTAACAGATCAAAGAGAGCATCAATATAAATGTTAGGATAAAAATAGAATATGTAATATTTGTTATTTCTTTTTCTGTCTGTGTGCTACAGCGTGGAATAAACGGCTCTGACGTCACGTCTGGTTTAACGGAAATGTTTATATGATCATCTTACTTAATACTGAGTAAATACTGAATTTATGGCTCGGTATATCTCAAAGTGATATAATTATCTACGTAAATATCTATAAAATTTCCTAGGATTGGTTTGTTATTATATATCGGTGATTTATTTATGAAAGAAGCTTAATGTTTTTCATGCATGGTTGTATGTATGTATACAATGTATGCCCAGTTTGGCACATATGACATATCATTAGAATCGTTTCAGTTTGCACAGTAGCATAGGCTGACTACGTAATTTAAAAAAATGGTGCCTGTATAAATTGTAATCGTTATATATAATTCTTCTGTAGATAGATATTTTTGTAGTTATAATCAACAAATAGGTGTTACACCTTAGAAGCAGATACTCGTAAAAGCTTCCAGTTCGCTAGACGCCACCACTTGTAGTAGCTAGTTTACAGTTTAATATACTGGTCCCATTGCTAGCGACACCCAAATTCAGATTCCGAGCATTTTTATACGAACCTACGCACGTTTTCAACAGCGCGGCGGCGTGATGCAGAAAAAGAAACAGACATGGGAACTGCCGACAGAAGTGATAACTTAAAACTGTAAAAACCTTAAAAAAAATACTTGTTTTTTTTGCAAACCAATATCATTTATGAAATTTTGATGACGACACGTTATATTCTTATAGAAAAAAAGGGTATCATTACTTAAAAAATCATACAACGCTTCAAATATTAATACAATTATTTAAATTCCATTCGATAGATAAATCGATAAAATTATTATTAGATATAATTCATTAAATATTTATTTACAATCCTTAATCATGTATATAACGCTAGCTAAGAAACGACGACGACCCACGTGGTGGAGCGGTCACCATACCGGTCTAACACGTAGTGCGTCCCGGGTTCGATCCCCGGTCAGACAGACATCTGAATGATGAGGTTAGATTTCTATTCAGGGTCTGAGTGTTTTTGTATTCGACTTTGTGTGTCCCTGGCACCCACGACACAGGAGAAAATCCTAGTGTGAGGCTATGAGTGTAAAAAGCGTATGTATCGATGGCGTATGCTTATGACTACATATCAGCACGTTGATGACACGAATCCATATTTTTTCCCCTACCAGAAATCGTCTAACACGCCTGTAGAAGTTTTCACTTCAGAAATAAAAAGTGTATGCAATTCACTCACGAGAGAAGTATACCTTCTGAATAGTAGTCTACGGGGGATAAATATTGATATAGAGTATCAGGAGTATAAGGATAAATGTAAGGTTTCTTATTTACCAAGCTTATTATTATTTAATTATTTTTATGTTTATTAGGCACATATTAATATAAAATACTGTTTATTGTATTCTATCTTATTCTGTTGCCGACTTAATCCTATACATTTACGTGTTTGTTTCTTCATTTATCGTTTATTTTATTTCATCCAACTTTAAATGAAATCGATTCTAAATAAATTTTGCTTCGAAAACAGTTATAATTATTGTTATAACAATAATGTATAACAATAATTATAACTGTTTTCGTGGGGTTATAACCCCACTACTCATGGTACCTAACAACTAAAACCTTTAACAAACCAACAAACCGAATCACACAGCTTTCGTGAAACATTTTGAACATTGTTTTGGCACCGGGAGTTGGGAGTTGCACGCAGGCTCCGCGGCGCCGGGCCGTCGCGGCGCGCTGGGCAGTTGCCAACAATTGATTGAAACGCACGCTCGCCCGATGTGGCGATTGACTACGTGACAATTTCGAATGTATGTTTTAACTCGTATACGTATATGATATCACATTGCTTTGATTCGAAACGGAATTTCAAAAGAATTGGTATTCTTAATTTACAATAATAAATAAGATATGAAATATGTTTCAATTTGATGTTAGTATATTTAATTTACATCATGAGTGCAAGAACAATTTATGAAAAGTATTTTTTTCAATAGGAGAACAGTTTATAAGTACATCGTATGTAGGTTTAATACGTGAATATAACGTTTCCTTATAACAATCATTGTTTGCGTGTTCACCCATACATTTTGCACGTTACGTTTTCGTTTTCGGCCGAATCTTGAAATTTATGAAACGTAATAAACTCGCATTAAGGGTACTGCTTGCCGAAATCCGATAAAAAAGATAAAATACCTAGTGTGTAACCTTGCAAGCTGATTAGTAAGGTAATGTGTAAACCAGTTTTACAATGGGCGTTTATAAAAAAAGGAGGCTTGTGGTTCCAGACTCTCCTCCCATCTCTTAGCATAGAAAAGAAAAAATCCTCAAACAGGAAGACTTGTTTGTAGATAACGACGAATGACGACCCGCGTGGCTGAGCGGTCACCGTACCGGTCTGACACGCAGTGGGTCCCGGGTTCGATTCCCGGCCAGACAGACATCTGAATGATGAGTTTAGATTTCTGTTCTGGGTCTGGGTGTTTGTGTATTTGTCTTTGTGTGTGTCCATGGCACCCACGACACAGGAGAAAATCCTACTGTGGGGCTATGAGTGTGAAAGCGTTTATGTTTTAACTTTTGTAAAAAGTTGTTTGAAAATTGTTGTTGAGTAAAATTACTTATATTACTTAAATTACTAATTAACAGCTCCCTTTAGTATATGATGAGGAAAAATTCCTCAAGAGCAACCCCTCCTTACTTATTTCTACCAATTAGCACTACTTATGGTCTGGTTTACAAATATGTTACATGCGATAAGAAAGGAGGGTTTTGTCTTAATAATAACAGTGAAATACGTAATTTAAGGTATGTAATAAAAACATAAAAAATAATAAAGACTATGAATGATAGACAAAAACATCATTTTTAAATTTGTCTATGTATTTATTCTTTTTTTATTCTGAACTTATTTTCTGTATACTATTGCAGAGTTTTGGGTATGTACCGAGTTTACTACCGCCAGCCGTGACCACTGACCGTAAATAATCGCTGACTCCTTTATATTTCCGCAGTTCCACGAACGGGGCACTTCTATAATCTTATTGCAATAATCTGGAAATGTGCCATAATACGGTCCACTAAAACAAAAAAATATTGATTTAAGTAGGTACCTACTTATTTTACGTAACCACGACCACACTGTAATTATTTTATACTAGCTTTTACCAGCGCTTTCGCTTGCGTTTTCAAATTTTTGACAAAAATCATGTCTGCCAAAATATATTTTTTTGTTATATCTTTTTTAATAAAAAAATATCCTTTGTTTTTTCTAATACCTCTAAGAATATGTGTACAAAGTTTCATGATAATCGCTTGAGTAATTTTGGCGTGATAGCGTAATAAACAAACTAACATTCTCATTTATAATATTAGTAGGGATGTTATAAAAGTAATTAATGTGTTGGGAACACTTTTTGATAGTTGTGAAATGATAAGTAAAAGTCTTGAGTGAAATGATAAGTAAAGGTTTATTGAGTGATATAAAACTAAGGTAAATGAGTGCTTGTTTGAATGATTGAACGAGTACACTCGCGAATTTGTCTTGTTTCGTACGCGTCACGTAGTGCTCTGAATGTTATACGTGGATGAAGTAAATGCTTGGTCAGCTATGTGCGGTCAAAGACCGTACATAATGTGATCGTCCACCTAATGTTAAATGATAACTGCCGCCCATGAACATATAAAATCAACTGCAAATAAAGTGTGAATCTTACCAGAATTACTATACACCATAGATGCATTGATAATGCTATCCTAATTTGTAGGTGGTAAAACCCTTTGTGGTTCGACTCCGGAAGCACCACTGCCACACCTATATCTGCCTAATAACAGAAGTGTTATGCGCTGCTGTGTTCTGGGCTGAAGGTTGTGTAAGGGAGACATACTTTTCCGAAACATTCCATCTTATTCCTCAGGTGAGAATTTGATCTTACCTAGGGTTGATTACAGATTACAGATGTCCATGGGCGGCAGTAGCCACTTACAGGTGGGCTGTATGTTCGTTTGGTACTTCCATACTATAAACAATCCCTAGGACCTAAGTAGGAACGCTTTGATTAGGTATGTCTACCTTTAGTTTCCCTGTGGTTTCGGGATCAGAATAGGGCTACGGTATCCTCTGCCTGTCGTAAGAGGCGACTAAAAGGGAGCTTCTGTGGTTGCGGGGGGGCAAGAATGGGAGCTCGAACCCTGGACAGTTTGCGCAGGTATCGATATGATCGATCGTTAGATATCAACAAATGTCATCATCGACAATCACGCTATATGATCGTACGATAATAAAATGAGGGTACACAACGCCTATAAATAGACGAGCATTAGCAGTTGACAAGCATTCTTTGAAGACAGACAGCGCTCGGAGCGGTTGTACGTTCTCATAATTATTGTCGTTACTTATAAAGAACTCATCTTAAAATTGTTTTTGTAAAATAATAGACGAGTCATAAGAAGTGTAACTGAGTGTTAGATTATTAAAGTTATGTTATTTTTTAATCTTATTTCACTTCTGATTCCTAAAAGTATATATATGAATCATATATTTCTAGATATGTTTGACCTGATTCTAATGGGGACTAAATACCTCTCTAATGTAATCTCTAATGTAATCTAATGTAATGTAATCTAATGTAACCTCTCTAATCTAATAAGTATGTCTCTTATATCACATACCAGAACACAGCAGCGCTTGGCATAGTTGTTGTAGAGCAAAATTGGGCGTGACAGTATTTCCTTTTAAATATAACCACAAACGCTCTGAAATAAAAGGATACGACTTCAATTTTTTTTTATTGCAAACGAACCGGGTGGCGATGTGGTTATCATACCGGTCTGAAACTAGAGCTCCGGGTTTGACCTTTAGCCAGGCAGACATTTTAATTATGACTGTCCTTGGTCTGAATATTTGTTCAATATCCTTGTGTGTCAGTGCCACCCACGATACTAGAATTTCTACTGCAGAATTGCGACTGTTAAAAGTATCTATAAAATAGGATTAATTAGTTCCCCGCACTGTTTTATTTTATGGCACTTTTTTAACACAATCTTTCACAAAATTGCTGGATCTCATTTCTTTGGGTATAAATCGTTTCTATCTAATTCCCTTGTACTAAAAATAGCAACTAAAAGCCGGTCCTTTATCCACATTTATGTTTGTTGGTTATGTCTTCCGAATATTGATGAAATTAATAATTTACTAAATGGAAATCTATGTAGACGAAACAAAAGAAATCTTCCAGATTTTGGCAGAAATTTTGCAACCTCGGAGACGTGCCGCAGGCTTTAACTCACGTCGAAGCGGGCCGCGTCCGGATAGAATAATGAATATCCCCTAAATTAAATCGCGATTTCACGCTCTTTTCAAATAATCCACTGGTACTATAGGTACACATGTACTTTTTTCGCCCCACAACTATCACGGTGTTATTAAAGAAAAATATGAGCTAAATTGATATTATTAACTTTTGTCTGTTTCAAAAAATGATTGAAAACTGTATTTATGAAATACTACGTGACATTTCGAGGGGGCGGGCAGGAGGGTCCATTTATGTCACGGGTAGGGAGGGGGGTCAAGACCTGTCAAAGATAGGTCACGTGGTTTGTGTATATTCCCTTAACACAGATTGAAACCAACGTTTAGATTTAGTACTGTATTTATTATTACATTTCAATACAACTTTAACAACGTCACGTGCATAATATGCTACACATCTACATAAAACTCTACACATAGAAGTAGATGAATTATTTTAATATTAAAACCACACAATACTACGGTCTATAAATATTGTAAACAGCCTACAAAACAAGATTTTTGTAACAAGTAGAGTAATATATTTGTAAAATTTAATACTGATAAACTATAGTTAAAATACAAGTATATGAATAATCCAGTTTATAAAAATATAAAATTAAACACCCAGTTCAATATAAAATAAAATATATGAACACCAATTTTTAATATAGTCAATAAAATTAAACATTCATAAACAGTTTAAAATATATTTAGAAAAAATATTTTACAACAAACATATTGTATATTTTGTGTATAAATTTAAATGCGTTCATAAATCGGTAATTACTTTTTTATTACTTTATAATATATAATTAAAATTCTAATATTTGATAATAAATAGATAGTTACATACACATTTATTTTACACCAATAGAATAGGGTAGACTGGGGTCTATTGCAACATGGGTTTATTAAAACCCGAGCCAGAGTACTTAGAGACGGTTCATAATATAGGTATCGTAAAATTGTCCTACTTTTACTACAAACCTTTACCTCTTCATAACGGGAATCGTTAGTGGTACGAGAATATGGGTAAAATAGTTGAAAATATATTTTTTAAATATCACCACATACTGTTGTAATTAACCACGATACAAGGACAGTTAAAACATTTTCAGAAGCTTTCCAAATAGCTTCTACCTAAGGATATGACCAATGTTAAGCTAAATTTACAACGGGACAATAACAATTAAATGACTCTTATAATAATGAACTGCTTTTTAAACTTTTTAATTCACCCCAGTCTCCCCTACAAATATATATTTTAATTTCACTAACACGTCTACAAAAGGTACATTAAAACAATGAATTCACACGAATATGTAGGTATGTACCAAAATATTAATAACAAAAATTTTTGAACTTGTGCTATGAATATGAAAATGTGCAATGAATGAACTTTTGAATGAGTTAACTCGCTTCTATTTTTGTAGTAATGATAGATTTACAAGTTTTTGGAAGTTCGTACAAAGATCTTGTATAATAGGAATCGATTTGGTCGAAACTACTGCGGCCGAAAATTCAGTTTCGGTTTTGACTGAAGATTTTGTTAATTTGGACAATATAAGTAGTTTAGTTCACTGCAGGTATATTTTGCGTTAACTTCACGTTTACAGTACGTATGATGCCATAGACACTATTGCATTAGGATATTTTTCAATAATTTCAACAATGTTTGGTTCATTATTTATAGAAAATAATTTATTCTTAATCCTGAAGACATCCATTTATCATGTAAATAATAAATAAATGTATCTACAGGTCAATGTATGGTCATCTGACATGCATTGATCGATTATTCATGATTTTATGAATTTAATTAGTTTCCATTCGATTTTTTAGGGATTCGTACCCAAAGGGTGAAAACGTGACCCTATTACTAAGACTCCGGTGTCCGAATTGTCACAGTTGACATTTGCACAGGTGACGTATTTCTGTTGCCGCTATGACAACAAATATTTAA
>MOOZ01000852.1:396433-417569 GCA_002930495.1 Cecropterus lyciades
GTTTGTGTATTCGTCTTTGTGTGTCCATGGCACCCACGACACAGGAGAAAATCCTACTGTGGGGCTATGAGTGTAGAAAGCGTTTATGTTTATGTTTATAATGTTGGAAAATGTACTAAATACAGCACCAAGTTCATTTATTTTATACTTATAACTAGCTGAGCTCGCGGTTTCTCCCGCGTTTAAAAGAAACGATATACATAAACCGAAATTTTATATCTAATTAGAAAAAAAAAACCCCGATTTTGAAACATTCTTCATTGGTGCTCCGCTCATGTTGATTGTCTTAGCGTGATGATATATAGCCTATAGCCTTCCTCGATAAATGGGCTATCTAACACCGAAAGAATTTTTCAAATCGGACCAGTAGTTCCCGAGATTAGCGCGTTCAAACAAACAAACAAACTCTTCAGCTTTATAATATTAGTATAAATATGAGGGTTATTACATTAAAGTATGATCAACATCTGATGGTGTTTTCTAGTATCCCTTAAAATCTTTTTACCAGTTAATTAATGTAATTTATATATTACTGAAAAATTATATTTTATAACAACTTAAAAAAAGTTAAATAGTCTTAAAAAAATGCAGTCCAATTTATTTTAGAGATTTTATTTAGCTTTTCGTTGTTTTTATATATTTCCAGATTAGTACACTTAAAAATAAATAATAAATAAAAAAAATTGTGTTTACTTACCCTCTAGAAATTTAAATACCACAGCTCCATATAATTACTGTAGAATGAGTAATTGGCTATTAATGCCTTCTTAATAATTATCAATTAATTAAAAGTTTGTTATTAATTTCATATTAAATGGAATGTTATGTTATACAGAAACAATCCTGTTACCTACATTTTTGTTTTACTTAAAATTGATCCTGTCTTGCATTTCCCCAATATAAGCGAAAGGATACTCACATTTGACTAAACATCGCAGAACCTAAACTACTAAAACTAGGACCATGGACAACATTTTCATTTTATGATGTAGACACACAATATCCAGTATCCTTTTTATATATGAATATGATAGAGACTAATTTTCCCATGGCCATAGACACTCCTTATGCACAAGAGAGTCTCTAACGGCGGGAAGGCCATAACTGTCATAGCGGAACGAATGAAAGACTGTAGAATTAAGTCACAATATTTTATGTAACTTTACAAATCATATAACATCAAATGGAGTTACTGTATTTTTAGTGGACTGCATCAAAAGGAGTTACTGTTACAGTATTTTTTAGTTTTTACAAACATTCTCAGTCTATCATATATTATAAAGACAGGTCAAGAAAATATTTTTTACACAATCAGATTGTTACCTACTTTTGACTATATAAACAAGTTGTTCAGGATACATTAGTAATAAACTTGAGGGTATGAGATATGTTTTAAAATGTGTTAAATTAAATAATTAATAACAATTTGAAAAAAAAAACAAAATTGACGAGTATTGTTCTATATCATTTAAATTCGTGATCCCATTAAATTTACCATAACCAAACATAGTCCCAACATAACACACTTTCTTGGTATTCACTTCAGTCAAATAGATCTTATGAAAAACCACTTTAATAAATATTATTGGTTAATAGCCAATACGCGTGCATTCAAAGCCAAACAATCTTAAATATCGATTAGGAATATTATAGGCACATCACTAATTCTTCGTCGGCGATATATTTATAGTGATGTCACCCGCAATACCATCTTTGTCCAACACATTGCTGTTAAACGTTATAGTTATCTGATTGTCGGTGTGTTTGTTCATATCAACCTCGGGCTTGGTGTGTTCGTCTGCCATCAGTAGGTTCGGAGCTAGTTGTGTCATACTGCTCCCGTCTATATAGTGAATGGGGTAATGCCGTTTCAGTTCACTCATTAACCTGAACTTCATTTCACATATTGTACACCTGCAATAGGAAAATAAACTATGGGAGTATTTTTTGGGAATTCTTGCGGTTATAAAGAAATCATTTCTTCTTGGTAACAAAATTAAAAATAACAATAAAATTAAAAATAACAATAAAATTGCAACACAAATTGAACAAAATCAATACACCAATACTCTGAATGACTGTGTATAAATTCAGTGTATCTATATGCAGCACTACAGCAGCAGATACAAGCAAACGATCCGCCAGATATATTAGACAACAATGCGTGAATTGGAACGCCACGCACGAATATAGACGCATAATCCTTTGGACGCGCTAAGATTAAAGACTAATTTCAGTCAATAAGTGGACTAAAATTATAAACAAATAAGGAATTCACACCGATTAGAATTGGACAGTGTCCAGCACTGGACCTCAAAGTGCTAATGAATGGAGGACATTCACAAGGTTTAAGCATTTAATTCTGTAACAATCTTATAACAAAATGGATGTGATGGTGCCTTTACCGCGAACTGAAGATGATTTTTACAAATAAAACGAAATAACAGAAAAAAATTGACAACTCACTGGTATATATTCTGTCCGACGTGTGAACGCATGTGTTTAACCAAATCGTTGCTTTGTGTAAACGCTCGCTCGCACTGCAAACAGCGGTAGGGCTTTTCACCAGTGTGAATCCTTTGATGCCGCTTAAGATGGTCTTTGCTTGAGAACCTACGGGAAAATGTGAAAATTAACATCACCGAATACAACATTATTTTCATAAATATTAATATTATAATCGACACCAATAAGAACAATAAATATCGATTTTCATATCGTTATTACCATCTATCTTTCCGTGGTTTTTAATAAAAATAATTCACAACTGCCAATGTATATCTGTAAACGACCTCAAATAGGACTGCTATCCTATCTGACTTCGACCATAAAACTATTAAGGTTTTAAATTTGCAACCTTTAAGACAGGAGAGATAGTTGATGATAATGATGATATCATTATCATCAACTATCTGTCCAACCAAATCTGTCCAATAATAGACAACAAGCAACAATTGATATGAAAATACATATAACAACAAATTACAGTTTGGGATTTGAACATGCCTATGAACTGTTATACTAACCTCATATTGCAAGTGTCACACGCATATGGCTTAATACCGAGATGGATAAGGCGGTGTTTCTTCAACGAGCTGGGCGTCGTAAAGGCAGCTCCACACTCCGGACACTCGTATGGGTGTGCACCAGTGTGGGAGCCGATGTGGATCTTCATTTGACCTACGAAACATCAACATCATTCTCAATATAAACATCATTCTCAAAAACAAAATTATTCTCAACATCAACATCAAAATTGATGTGAACGTCTATTACAACATCGAGGCTATCAACGTCATCTATTTGTCCTGCTGGTGGTAAAGAGTCTATGGGTGAATAGTCCACTACACTAGCTAAGTATTGATAATGCCAGGTCACTCGTGATATTTCTTGCCAGATGTTCTCAGTTGAGGATGTATTCCGATCTGGTGGTAATGTAAGAAAAAATATTGAAACTAACAATTTTCAAGTGCCTCCATATTCTATTACAAAATGAAGACAGGTCATTTTTTAGGTTAGTGCAGTTAAAATCATAGAAATTGCAAACGCTAGATCAAACTTACACTTAATATAATAATAAATCTACCTTAATAGAAACTCATAAAAGAAATACATACTTCAAAAAGTTGGGTGTAACCTTATATTATTTTAAATTTACCTTTTGTGTAAAATGTCTTTGGACAGAGGTTGCAAGAGAAAGGCTTGTTCCCTGAATGCCTCAACAAATGTTGTCGTAAGTTGGAGCTGTTTGTGAACCCTTTTCCGCACTGGGAACATAAGAATGGTGTTTCCTTTGTGTGTGTTCTGATGTGGTCTTTTAGGCTACATCGTTGGGAGAATGCTGTAAACATTGCAAATTGTTACTTTCTAAACAAAAAAATGTTTATACTAAGTAATACAATGTACATAAAATAAAATAGTTAACTCTATTTCTATACTCGAGAGCATGTTCATTTTAATGTATTATTGACTCTCTTACACAAACATAACTATGACATTTATAAACATATCAATCTCATAAGTTAAATAAGCAGTATTTTGTTTATGTTCCACCCAAGTAAAGATCACTTATTGTACACTATTCTTAATGACTAGTCAGAGAATGAAACGGACTGACTTGAAAATGTGGGCATTTTAATTAAATACTGAAAACTACTTGTTTTATCGAAGTATATTGTATACCAAATTAAAAAATAATGAATTCTTCCTAGAAATGAACATACACAAATGTTACACCCTCATAATAACTATGGCCTTTAAGAAATTTAATAAAATATTACTATTTACTCTCAACTTCAAGTGCAATAAAATAAGTTTATAGAGATATTTACCTTTATCACAGTGCGGGCACGGATGTGGCTTGAGACCAGTATGTTTACGCATATGTTCCTCAAGCTGGTCCTGTCTGGAATATTTCTTTGAGCATTGGGAGCATTGGTACTGGTCATTAGTTGCATGGAGTTTTATATGCCTTTTCAACACTGATTTCATTGTAAACTCCTTAGTACAGTAATCACATTGGTAGGTAACCCTTTCTTTGCGTTTTGAATTATGTTTCTTTGTATGGGATGATAGTGATCTTGACTTAGTGAAAGTTAGGGGACAATATCGACATTTGTAAAGTTCCTCTTCATCTATTTCTGTCTTCACTGTGACTTCTGTGGCATTTTTACATTTCTTATCTATGTGTCTATTCAACGAAGCCTGTTTGTGGAATATTTTGTTGCACCCACCACAAATGAACTTTGATTCAAGATGAGATGACAAATGCTTCAAATATCTACTGTGATCTTCATATGGTTTCTTGCATATGTTACATACATACAACTGCTCTTGTTCGTCCGTTTTTAGATCAGTTTCTTCTTTAGGTACAACGTCACATTGAATAAAGTCATCATATGGTTCAAAGTAATCAGTTAAATTTTCACATTTTAGGTCCATTTCATTTTTGACTTCAGGTTTATGACAAAACAACTGTTTCAACTCTTGCTCGGCAAGTAAGGCATGGTTGCGGAATATGTACACAGATTTAAGAAAATTAACACAATCATTACAGACACTTTGTGGTAGACCATCTCCTCTACTTACCTGAAAGAATATATATTATATATAAAAAATATTAAAACAAAAACAGAACAAACAACCCATTAATAAGGATTAAATATAGTTTGGAAATTCTTCTACATACACATGCATGAGAATTTAATAAATGCAATTTTTTTTTTCACTTCAAACAATGGCATGCTACAATTTGGGATTATAATATCAATGTAACAATACATTAATTATTGAAATCTGTCTCATGGTTTTGAAGATATTTAATAATACAAACATACAAAGATATTTGTGAAAAACATAACCCTGCCTTGCGATTGGGTATTATAGTGATTCTAATTGTTACAGAGCCTTTCATGATGATTCTTTTTAGGCTAAAAAATTGTAACCGGTTTACTAATAGCAATATTGCAATAGGTATATCTTAATGCAACAAGTATTTCAAATATTATAAAACTAACTTTTCTATTGCAACACGGACTCTATAATATGGCACGCTGCAGCGAGTTTGGCAAACTACAGTATAACTTGCAGCAAAATTTCGAAGGCTTATAGAATTGGACACATAAATTGGCTCAACGCTGACGATTGCAGCTCAGAATGATTCGACGCTTGAACCGCAGAACAATTGAAGCTTGCAGCAGAGAGCGATTGACGCTTGGAGATGTTTCGTGGCCCTCAATTAACTGATTTAAGAAAAGATTTGTCAATGTGTGTTGATATAGTATCTTTTGAAGCGGAAGATACTGATTTGTTTTACCTGAATAGAAACCGTAGTCATTAGCAAATCAGCTAACAGGAGAGAGCAATTATCGAGACTCAGTGGCACGAACAGTTCCACTAACTCTACGTTGCTTTTCATGCAACTTCGACATGTTGTTGATACTTCCAACATTTTTAGTAATATATCGCTTGATTTCAACTATTAAGACAGTTTTCAGAACACGACATACAAGAATTGCTATTTATTTAATTAACAAAATAAATAAACAAACAAAATTGTACTAAATTGTAATGTCAAAGTTGTTGTCAATTTATATTTTTAATTTTTATGTCAGTCAAGAAATATGTCAAATTTAATGTCGATTGTCATTCATCAAACGTCAAGTTAATTTGCAAAGTGTATATTATAATGTATATTTTTTGGAATTGTTCTAAAATGGATCATTCCTACGAATATGCATATTAATACTATGAATATAGGTTTAAATGAACTTTACCTTTTTATTATTTATACCTTTATTATATTGTCAGAGTTCATAAAAATATGTGTTGTGATAAGATAAGATAAAAATTAGATCTGAAAAAATCGTCTTGCCTCTATAATGCGATAAGACAAACCAAAAAAGTCCCAAAGAATGTTCATTATTTTAAGGTAAATACGATTCCATTGTCTTTAAACTTATTTAACCAAGCGTATATAGTTTTCTTTTTGCATATCTAGAAATGTTATTTTTTCTTATTTCATTTAATGAATAATATATGATACAAATAATATTTCTTCTATAAAGAAATGTCGTCATAAGCAGTCCTCGAACTATGTACAGATAAATAATTGTATTTTATCGAATTTTATTTCAATTACATACTTTGAACTTACTTTACATCTAAATCCCCTAATCTGTCTTTAATCTTTTAATCTACATTCTAAAGGTTACCTATCAATATTAAAATATAATAACTTGCATTTCTCGTATACAATTCACATGCAGTCATTTGGTAGCTAGAGGCTAGACTTTTGAAGATAATTTTAATTAAATTTTGAATAAAATTGACGTATACTGACAATGACAACACCGAAAGATAAGAGGAAACGCAAAGAATTTTCAACTTTATGAACTATCAAGGAAACGTAGTAGAGTTTGTTTGTTAGACAAAGACAAGATAAAGTTATTTTTATCCAGTTACTTATCCTATTTTTATTATATGTTACTTCAGTTCATAGTGCTCTAGCGCTTCGGCGTACAGTTTTGACCTAAATTGAAATGGATGACATCGTGTTTATAGGTGACTGGATCAAAGACAGAGTGTTGGGGTCAGGAAGTTTCGGTATAGTTGTGTTGTGGCGACATAAAGATTCCGATGAAAAACTCGCTGTGAAAACGTGCAGGTGGGGCGACGAGCTTACCGCGAAACACAGAGAAAGATGGACGAAGGAGGTGGAAATGTTGCAAAGTTGCAACAACCCGAATATAGTGGGAACGAGAGAGTTGCCGCCAGAATTCGTCACCGGCCTAGCGCGAGCCAACCCTTCAAGGCTACCAATCCTTTGTATGGAGTATTGCAGTGGCGGAGACTTGCGACAAGTTTTGAACAAACCTGATTCCTGTTGCGGTTTGAAGGAAGTTCAAGTGCGTAAGATCCTTAGTGACGTGGGCAATGCGATGCAATTCCTGCACCATAACAAAATCACGCATCGTGATCTCAAGCCAGAGAACATCGTCTTACATGTTCCTGTGGATGATCCCCAGAACCTGGCCAAAGTAACGTACAAATTGATTGACCTCGGGTATGCAAAAGAAATTGATTCTAATTCAGTCTGTGCAAGCTTTGTTGGTACACTCCAGTACCTTGCACCAGAGTTACTCTACAGCAAAACATACAGCAACTCTGTAGATTTTTGGTCCCTGGGACTCTTAGCATTTGAAATTATATGTGGAACAAGACCATTCCTGCCCTTCATGGCACCTGTACAGTGGATGCCGCATGTTAAGAAGAAGGATCATGAAAATATTTGTGTGTATGAAACCTTTCATGGAGATATAGAATACTCAAATGAAATTTTCCCTGAAAATCGCATATCTAAACCCTTCAAAAAATTTATGGAGGAATGGCTGCAGGTTGCATTGGAATGGGACCCGAAACTAAGAGGTAGGGATGCCCCATCTAAAGTGACCTTCAATATACCTACAGAAGAAAAAGGAATGGCTAGCAAAGTTGTCTTATTTAATCTGCTCCAAAACATCCTGTCTAGAAAAATAATCCAAGTATTTTCAATTACTACATTGTCCCAACTTGCTTATGAAATTAATGAATCAACCACAATTTCAATATTGAAACAATGGATGCAAAAAGATACAAATATTCCTACTCAAGATCAAATAGTATTGTCTAAGTTAAATTATGTAGACATTTCTGATGATGAGCCCGTTGTTAAGTACTGGAATGACACCAGTGGGATTATGTTATATTTATATAACAAAAAACAAATATTGGAAGACAATGTTGCTCCTCTGGTGCCCAAAGCAGTACAAAGGTGCTTAGAACATCACAAAGCACTGTATAATTTTAAGAACTGCCTTAATTTGTACAAAAATGGATTATACTTTGTCATCAACCAAATGGACATCTATGACTCTCTTGTGAATGGGCTTTTTGTAATAGCAGAATCACTAAAGAACAGAAGTACACAACTACTTCTTAAGCATAATACAGTAGATAAGGCAAGTGGAAAACTTCTTGCTAAAGAAGAGATAATTAAATCAATGGTTGAAGCGGGCAGAAAACATGTTAAACATTTAAGAGAAAATAATGTTGGTATTAATTTATTGGGAGGCTTCGATGAAATATTTCAGGAGACAGCTGATACGATCGAAAAGATTGATAAACTACAGACGGCATGGTCACAGCTGTCAGTAAGACTACAATCATCAGCTAGACGGTGTAATGAAGGCATATCAAATGATCTCAACAACTTTATTGCAAGGAATAACTATCAAAATGTATTTATTAAT
This sequence comes from Cecropterus lyciades, assembly GCA_002930495.1. Classification (NCBI taxonomy): domain Eukaryota; kingdom Metazoa; phylum Arthropoda; class Insecta; order Lepidoptera; family Hesperiidae; genus Cecropterus; species Cecropterus lyciades. The sequence goes on from MOOZ01000852.1 coordinate 405,223, forward strand.
GCCTTAAAAGCATATAAAAAGAGTTATAATGGAAACAGAGAGAGAGAAAGGCAGTGCCCTGAAATTGTTAAATTTTGTTATGATTGCCTTAAACTCAGAAATAAAATCTTACAGGAGCTGCAACATCAGCAATTTTTGTATAAAATAAAAGATTTAAACATTGAAATGCCAAAAATTGCAGATGTTGTCACAAATGCAGCCGACAATGTTGAAAAGTTAACCAATAACATAGCTACCATATCAACTAAACTTACTAATTGTATTTGGTCTACAATTTCTATAGTAGTGACTGATCCTCAAAGTGTAACTGAACTGCCCTATTCTGTGGTGTCCTTTGAGAAGAAAGATTTTAAAATAGGTGAATCTGTATCCAATCATTGTATCAAAGTGGCTAATAAAATTGAAGATGATTCTCTTAAATCACTTATTACAGAAAGTTTAAAATTGAGACATAGCCACATTAACCTGTGTGAAAAACTTACTTCTCAACAGAAATCACTTAAGAAGAACATGTATGATTTTAGTTTCTTAAAGGAAAAGTCTTAATAACTTTAAAATGCTGTTTAGGCTCCTACATATAATGCCAACATTAAAATCTGTGCAACTTTAGGAAAATAATTATTTTTATTACAACAATAATATTACTGTGCAATATATACTTTTTATATGGATATAATACAATATAACGGCTATTATTCTGGCCTACATATTATTGTTACTGTGTTGTATAGTTTTACAAGAACAATTATTCATATTTTATTATTATACTATAGGTAATATATTTTGGATATCTTATGTACAGCATAATTAATTAGGTGAAGGTTTTTATTTTGATTTTTTGTAGAGATTTGTACTTGTACTTGTGTTGTCTGTTATGCAATGGTCTAGGTTGCTATTATTAAGGTCAATGACAAAAAATACTAAATTTTATAATATACTCCAAAGAAAGTGCCTTACTATTTTGTGCCTAAATGTGACTTGAAAATAATAAAGTATAGAAATGGTACTAATTTTAAGATATTTTTACAAATTATTTGGGAAAAAATGTTTGTGCTATTAATGTTATTATTAAGATCTAGTCAAAATATATCACACAAAACTATGTCTATTATAAAGCCATTTATTTGCATTTTATATTTACTGTGTTTAAAACGTACATTGTTATTTTGAATATATTATAAATCTTTATAAGTTTGTCATATTACTTAAACAAAACCTAAAATCCCATCAATACAAGTTCGCAACTGTTTTGTCACAGACACTCAGAATATTTTTCTGTGGTTACTTTAGGAAATTACGGTATGACACAACCAGTAAACTTTTCCAACCAATCTTTAAAATTACCCATCATGACATTCAATCTTTTTATATCGTTTGGAGTTGCAAGGTATTCCTCAGGAGCGAATCTACTTTCAGGAATTCCACTAACGTGTAACCAAATACCGAAAACTGCATCTTGAACGTTAGTGACCGCTCGACGACACAGTCTTGCTGACGTCATACATATAGCCACTAGGGCATTCATACTTCCTATTGTCACGGCCTTTGGCCTTTCCTTGCGTGCAGCTAAAAAATAATTCCTCAGCAAATCCTCTGTCGCTTTATCTAAAGATACCTTTAAACCCGCCACTAAATCAATGTATAAAGCTATGTCTTTCAATGCCTCAACTTCTTCATTGCATATTTTCACTGGCTCTAAGGTTTGATCCAGTAAAAATTCGCTCAATTCATCCGAATATTCACCGTAATCTCCTCTAGTGACGTTACCAAAAATACTAGCAACGTTGTAAAGGACAATTTTCTTAAAATCATTACCTTGCACCCAAACAGCGCATTGTAATTTGGCGTTGCTCGTAGATATTTCTCCTGTTTCTATTGCTGATAAAATTTCATAGGTTTGTTTCTGGCCATAAACGTGAAATGGAAAAGGCATCAAGCAAACACCTCCCGAACTTGCGATAAGGGATGTTGACGCCGAACTAATGGAATTCCCTAGTACAATGTGTCTATCAGCAATCTTAGCTGCTTGTTTCATCAAGTTTCCTACATACCCAGTGTCGTGACCAGCAGCCAAGAAGTGAAGGATGGTAGAATTGGTTAAAATATTAGCTTTTACGCTTGTCAAACTCAGTATAAGATTAATCTTTACGTGCATAAAACAGTTGAGTGGACTGATTCGAACTCCTATGCTCGAAGCTAAACAATATATAAATTTCCACGGCAATCCGTCGCAGGCTTCGAAAAGTTCTTTTATATCAGGTGGTATGGGAGATGTTATAGGCGCTCGTAAAATATTTGTTTCTTGTAATGACCAAACAAATGTACTTTTTTTAAGGACAACTGTAATAAGTGTATATCTGGCACCAAGTCTTAAGTACGGTATCAAGTCGTCGACAATGTTAAAAGTCTTGCTTAACAAAGTATGTTTTATTTTAAAGGTAGCATTTACTTGTTCGCCACAGCGTCTGAAACCACCATTTTCGTAAAGAACACTCTTACATACGTAACACTTGGGTGGATGTTTTGGTATATAATGTAATATTACTTCGTTTCCTTCACATTCTTCTGGACACGACCATACAGTATGATAAACGTAGCTGGTTGGCTTTGAGATAGCTATAAGTAATCCAGATGTTGATATAAGGGATTTTCTAGAATCAGACAATAGGTATCTAGGTACATTTTTAAGTCTCAAAATTACTGCTAATTGAGCTGATTCTATATTTTTCACTAATTCACTATCAATAGATTTAAGACAAGCATAAAAAATATCGTTACAAATGGATTTCCATTTTAGTGGTTCTCTTAGCAAAAAAACCCCTAATCTGGGTAGTAAGTCAAATACGTTCATAACGTCAATTTCTAGTAAAAACCTTAGAGGTGGGAATTTACGTACTGTATTCTCATCAAGGTTTTCTATGAAATCTTCACAATCATTTCTCATGTTAGTTAAATAACGCCTTATGTCTAAATATAGCAAAAGTTTGCACTGCATGTCCATATTGCCCTAATGCAATTTTTATCATTTATGTACGAATTTAAGAAAGAATTCTGTTTACAGTATCAATTTAACAAATCTTTATATAAAACATGCCATGGCTCAACTATAAATTTTAGCGCCAATTTTATTATCTATTTTTTTTCAGTATATTAACTTTAAGCCTAAAGAAATATTTACGAAGCATCAAAATTTTATAGAATTTATAAAGATTAACTAAATAAAAAAAACTAAATAGTTATTTACTATACCTATATATTTTAGTACAATATTTATTTACTTTTAAATCAATAAAAATCACCGGTTGATCTGAAAAATTACCTTCGTGCGACTTAAAAAAAAACATTTGGATCTGATTCATTTGATACCTAATCTTAAAAAAAAGTTATCTACTAAGTGCTTTGCGCTGCATATTTTGTCGAATTTTAAGTAAAAACTTAATCTTTACGTCGTTAAGTTGAATTAAATACACCTAATGTTGTTGATTTTCATTTGCAAATGTTTGAATGTTAATACCGTCGAGATGTTCTAGATAGCCTTTAATGTTTCACGTGACTTCTATCATTTAAATTAAATCACAAATCGCATAAAGAGTAATACTAATTATAAAGCTGTGAGCAGGAATCTACTTAAAATGATTACGTAAAAAAACTTGAAAAATGTTTCCTTATTGGTACAAAATAAAATAAAGTCTAGTAAATACGTGATTAATTACACAAAATGGCACCTAAACTTAAACTTCAACCGTAATGGTCCATAAGAAATTTAATCAAGCCGGGACAGCGGTAAAGTTTCAAATTTATTACATAATCGTTGTTTTGCGACATAAATGCAGATAATGCGCCCACACATACTTAATACCTTAGCCTTTGCCCACACTTTATGAGGAAACAGTGTTCCCTTTCAAGGTCATCAAAATAATTAAGCAAACGTCTTTGCAGTTGGAACGGAAATGTCGAAGCAATATGCTAATAAGATCGAAAACTATTACAACCCAATACTTATGCCTTACCGCCCGGTTGTTCATTCATTGTAACTAAGTACAGTCGCGTGATAAATGCTATGTCTATTTATTATGTTATCGGCACATATAATAAATAGACAACGTAATTATCAACAAATTTTGCCAGCTTATAAGGAATGATTTAACTCTTACAGGAAAACGCGGTATTTATTTTCAGTACCAAAAACCTTATGCAATACAAGCACGTCCTCATAGGGGATTCCTAGCGTTTGTGATTGTATATAATCATCAATAAGTTTATATTCGGAAATCAAACACATGCGCATATAAAACGTCTAATTTCCTCAAAGTTATTGTAATTTGTTAAACAATAAAAAAGAACCTTGTATTATATCATCGGATTACTCAATACATTATACGTATAATTTATAATTATAATGTCCAAATTCCAAAGTGCACATTTTTATAATGTGTAAGATAACTAGGTTAAACGTACAGTTACTTAAAATAATTATAAACATACTTCCTTCATATAGGTACGTAAAAGATACAGCATTGGGAAAATCTATTCCAATCTATTCAAATTCGAATCCTCACCTTCTTTAGTACTAATAAAAGCAAAGCCTTCTTGCATGGTTTGAAATATTAGGTAAAATCAGTTATAGCTTCTTTGACTGGAGGACACTTTTAGTCATAATAACAATAATCCAGCCGATGAAGTTCATCGTCAACTCCTCCGACATTAATATCATCAAGCTTTCTTTTTGCCAGCTTTCGCAATACTTAACCAAAATGTACTTAAATATTCAGGAGTTAGTAACTTAACAAGAGTTTTTAAAATAACAATTCAAAGATGTTAATATGGTACTTTTGTTTATTTATTCACAGTATGTTTGAAACGAAGCTGACAATGTATGTATGCGTCTGTACATTATCCGTCTCGGTTCATCGGTTGAATAAAATCGTCAGCGCTGCCTCCGTTCCAAGCAGTTTAGCGCGCGAGCTTACATGAACGACGCGGGGCAAGTGGGCGGAGTGAGCGTATTTTTCAAGCGGAATTCGGGCGCGGGCGGCTTTGAGCTGCGTGGGGTTTAACGCGCATTCGATGCCGGATCACGACAAGTACCAGTTGCGTCCGCGCGCTGCGCGCTCTCGCGAACCGCGCGCGCGCCGAACGCCGCAGCCGCTCAGCAAGTACCGGAGGAAAACCGCCAACGCCAGGGAGAGGAGCCGAATGCGAGAAATAAACCGAGCATTCGAAACTCTGCGGCGGGCGGTCCCCGCGTCGGCGATCACCGGAAACCCTGTTCCTTGCGAAAAACTGACAAAAATTACAACTTTGCGACTCGCCATGCGTTACATATCAGCTCTCTCGGCTGCCCTGAGAGACAACAGCCCGGAACCCGAGCCTGGAGTGCGGCCCGAGCGCTGGCCGTCACCCCTTTGTTCGGATCTTTCGGAGTTCTCGACGGAACAGGAGACGCCGTCCGAATTCGCCGAGGATTCCTTGTCGCCCTTCGACTCGTTCCTTGCGGAGTTCGACTATGAGTACATAGACAGGACATTCGCGTGACAGTGTTGTGTCGGACTGCCTTCATTAGGTATCTCGTAATTCTTAATTGCCATACTATTATTTAATTGTATTATAGTTTATTGCGTGAGAGATATTTTACAGATTTTATTTATTTGTTGTATTTTAATAATAAAGTGTTTTACGTTGTTATTTATTTTTATTATTATTTCTGTCGCTAACTAAATCTGTATTTTTTAAACACATAAATTTTAAAATCAGCCTAAGCATATAAACTTATAAAAAATCGGTCATAAAAAAGAATTAATGTTTATAAGAGTATGAAAAAAAATAAGAAAGTTGTCCAAAAATAGCTTCATTCGTAAAAAACCCTAGTAATTTATTGTAGAGCCATAAAGAGCTATCTACCTTGATCACTGGATTTCGCTGAAATTTGCTTGTAATAAATTTTCGCATTTGACAGTTGGAAAGGTTAACTACTTACTCTTAATTACAATCTAATATAGGCAATGTGTTACCTACTCTTATATTGGCCAAGGGTAATTGTAGATAGCCGCAGTGAAAAAGTCGAATTTTAAGTTATTTTTAGCAAACAGCAAATTTCAAGTAAACGTACAATTAGTAAAGTTTACTTAAAATTAAACACAATGTTAAGATGACCAAAATCAAAAACATAATTATTTTAAAATCAAAATCTCTTTTTTATCCGTTGTCCTTTAAATTAAACTTTAATAAGCTAAAAGTAATCACGAAATTAGTTTCGTATTTTACAAACCTATCAAAATATAGGTAAATTGCTATTAACTTCACATCACATACACATATAAACACTTGTAAATATTATTATTAATTATCGTAAGGATTTATGAATAATTAACTACGTTATGGGTCACATTTTACACATCATAATTACTTGTAAATTGAAAAATGTACTATTGAAACGAGGGTGCAATTGTTGAACTTTTCGCTTTTTCGTATATTTAAAGAAATTCACTCTCTGACTTTAAAAAACGACATATTTACCTAATGTCACATAGTTCTACAACGTAGATTATAAAAAATGTCTTCTGTTAAGATTTTGCAGGCAACTAGTGTTTCAGATCCGTTGAAACTATGTTTATGTACCAAAATAATGATGCATTGTTATAATGTGGATTCTAATGGACCGTGGGAGCTTCACCGAATTATGTGGAGATTTTACCCCCTTGGCCGTCTTCAGCGCTACGTAGAGGACTCCGGGTCCCGGAGTCCGGGATCTCTATCGGAACGCAACCGGAATTCTTGGAGGGCGGTTATCTGTGATCGGGATTGACGCTTGTTCACATCTCCGGGAGCTTACGATGGTATACACAGTCGACTCCAGGAAGGAGTCACTGGTTGGGCGCCCTTACCGTAGTTCTATTCTGGTCCCGACGCTACAGAGACAATAAAATGCATACCTACGCATAATGTTTATGTCACCTGAACAATAAAATACCTACTAGGAAAGTACTAAATACCACCTTACAGAAGCGAAACTACAGTACTAAAAGCTTTAAACATCTGATAAGCTTTACCCAAGAGATCGAGAACGACACATACATGCTACAAGTCTTAAGTTTATGGCAGGACCATTGCCATAGGCCTAGTCTAGTATATCTATTTTTTTTTTATCTCATATCAGAACAATTAACATTAATTTATTGTCTTCTGTATAATCCGGCTCTCTTTCAGTACACAAATGGTGTAGTCCAATATGCTTGGAACATTCTCAAACAGACTTAGCTATATTTCTTTAAGAAGTTTATTTTTATTATGTAGGAATAGCTGTCTAGAAAGTATTGATTTCTCAGGAATAATCAGGCATTTTGACTTAATCTTAGCATCTATATATGGCTTTTTTATAATTCCTATAAATCAAATGTACTGTTTTACCATATAATAAAAAATAAGAAGTCTGCCTACTCTATATATATTGATAAATCACCTAGAATTAAAATGATGTGAAAGTTGTCACAAATCCAAAATTTATGCGTAGTAACGATGTATTCGTCACTAAGACAAGCCTCTGAATTTAAATAAATTATTGCTGAACAATTTCAACCCGGAAGGAGTCAACATGACTGTATGAATGTTGCAAACGTCCCACCCAAACGTTGTTCAACCGATTCTTCAGAACAGATTAGACGAGATATTTCCCAATAACCGACTTAACTGTTGATGCGGATCACCTATTACAGATGCCTAAACAACGAGGAAGCGTAGGCCCATTGATTCACTGCCACACAGTCCCACCAGCAATAAACGTCACGGATGATGGAACCTTGTCGTTATTACCGCAACTCAGTGTGTTGCCTACGCATTGATCTCTCTCATTGTTTCAAGACAAGTCAAAATTATATGACAATGAACGCAGTTCGCTTTTTGCTATTTGTGATTTATTGACCGAGTGATTCCCTGTAAGCTATTAATTTAACTTAGAAAGCAATTAGACTTTTAAACTTTGTTTTACGTGGGTGTTATGAAAACTGTACCCATTGGCAATCTGATCGTCCGTGGGAGGATAATGATACTGTTGTTAAAATAAAGCCTTAACATTTTGTTTAAACTTACTTTACACCATCAGAGAGTTGGGTATCGTGATTCATACATTAAGTTTAATGCCATTATAACACATTACATTTTAATACGATTATAATTCGTAAAAGATTAATATCTTGACGCGAGTTGTTAGTTTGTTGTTAATAGTTTTCAGCGAATATTATTAAGCAAAATTATAAAGTTCACGATATGCCATCTATGCTATACATTTGAAATTTAATTTTTTAAATGTTTGATGTTTTTTATATATTTTTTTGTTATTTATTAATTTATAATCAATTTTTTTCTTTAGCATTTCGTGATAAATATTCATAAATTAAGAATGTAGGTAGGTACAAAGTTGGTCCTTTTTTAAGGTGGGTAAAATGGTATGAGATTTATTTGTATGTAAATTTACATAGTAAGCACTTACAAAGTTCTTTTTTGGTAATAAGGTATGAATTATTAATTGTCCGTCACCTTAACCTACTGGCCTACTACACTACTTTAGATGGTTATTACCTACTACGACATTAAAAGACAATTTAGTTAGGTCTTAAATCATTAAAAGTTATTGCACATTCCTGTCTTTGAATAAAAATGCAAAATTTACTTATGCAATGATCGTGTCATGCAATAAAGATCCAACGAGCGGTATCCCGGCTCATGACCATTTCGGTTTAAGCGGATTGCTTTCCCGCCAAATACGGCCGCCATGACAGTTCATTGAATTATGTGATTAAATGACATGACACATGACTAAAATGGCATCGATACTTGTTCACATTTTATTATGATTTTGGCTGCGTAGACAGTTATGCATGATACTGTCCATCAATCCATTGGTAAATCTAGCATTGATTAAACTATTAATGTTGCCATACCGAAAATACTTGAGCCTTAAAAGGTGTCGACTATAAAGCCCGTAAGGCAGTTGCACGTTTAAAATCATAGTTTTATTCCTAAAGTTAAATGATGACTAGGTTTTTCATCTTAAATGTAGGTACTGTGGACATGATTATTTACATATGTAAAAATAAAACTAATTTTATAATAATATATTAATAAAGTTTTTCATAGGCAATAATAATTTAAGTCATTAATTTAATTTATTTCGCAAAGTAAATTACACCTTACCTCTACATTAAACACGCCGTATCTTTTCCTTCTAAGTATTAAAAATGTAAATGAACCCGTGAATAATAATACCTTTTTTATATTTAATCCATATCCATATAGATGGTAATAAATTTTCATAAACATTCAGCACACGTCTACCATTACTTACCATTACATTTACCAAGATTAACGCTTCACGAGCTTCTTCAAATAATTGATCGAAGTTCAAGTGTATGAAAAACAACATGGTTATAATTCAATTTGTACTTTAGTAGTCGTTTTATGTCCGCAGAACTTCACATTAAGAATGTCCATTGTGAGATAAAATACAAAACAGTTACAAAATTCGCAAAATGAACTCGCTTGTCTGTACCGATACTGATTTGGCGCACAAAAAGTAATGATTCCGCGTGGGTCAGCGCAGACGCCATGTCAAGAAAATGTATGAGGTACGTTCAGTAAAGAAAGGAATTTTATTAACAAAAATATGTCTTGATTTTATGGTAACTGTTTTATTTAATTTTACATTTCAATTCGAAACAGGCAGTCTTGGAATGGAATAGACAGCCGACTTATAATCCGGCAAATATAACGTAGCTCTATATTTTATAAACTGCTGGCAACAACTATAGAGCGGTATTTCAACCCTTGTTTGTCTTTAAATTAACAGAAAAAAAGAAGGGTGTCGATAAACCTATTAGTTATTTTAAAGCTGTTTAAAATCCACAGTGAAGTGCATATTGATGTGTGTTAAAGTTCATAATTTAATTCGTAATTAATATAAAATAAATGAAATATAATTCGCCATACTTACTTATATCCTTATATATATGTTTTAATTTATTTAAGATTATCAGAAATAATTTATTCCGTTATTTACAAGTTAATCTTAGGTTTTCATCAAGAATATCGACTCATGTTGGTACATTTACAAGTGCAAAAATATTCTAAACAATATCACCTATTACCATGGTAGAGTGCGAGGATTGGTTAAAAAGGTCCAAGTTTTATTAATACAATGTTGACTTTGAGTCATTGCTACGTTTAGCGAAGTATTTAGAACATGGGCATAAATAAACGTGCGAGAATATTTATACATACGTTTAGTCCTAATACTTAAGTATGTACTTACTTACTGTTTTTTACTTACTTAATTTTATTAGCCAGCGAAAATAAAACAGCTTAGTTTAAAATCGTTTTTTCATGCTTGATACTCTCACACAGCGGAAAGATGTATACTTTTTGACATCATAACTACTCTAATATGAATACTAAATCACCCAGACATGTACACATCTGGCAAGTTGGGGAACCCTTTGCGTGCCAGGTATGGTTATCACTACGCCACACGTCAGAAATCGTATAATATCAAGTGGACAAAATCTGTATATTATTATTTTTATATAGTATGGAAGTAGCAAACGAGCATGCAGCCCACCTGATGGTAAGTGGCTACTGCCACCCATGGACATCTGTAATCAACCCTAGGTAAGATCAAAGTCTCACAGGTTGGCCACAGATGCGTTGCTACCCCTGAGGACTAATATGGAATGCCTCGGAAAAGTATGTCTCCCTTACCACACCCTTCAGACCAGAACACTACAGCGCCTAACACTGCTATTATTATGCACAAATAGGTGTGGCGGTGGTGTTACCAGAGTCGAACCACAAAAAGCTCTAGCGCCTTCGAAAATATATACTTTGAATATACTTGACGATCCACGTGATGGAGCGGTCACCATACCGGTCTGACACGCAGTGGGTCCCGGGTTCGATCCCCGGCCAGACAGAAATCTGAATGGTGAGTTTAGATTCCTGTTCTGGGTCTGGATGATTGTGTAAATCTTTGTGTGTCCATGGCACCCATGACGCTAGAGAAAATCCTAGTGTGCTACCAAATTTTGATTTTCAATCAATGCCAATCCCAGATAGGATACGTTAAGGGTTATAGCCGGTGGCCCTAACTTCTGGTCGGAAGGACATGAGTACCTACTTAAAAACGTAAAATTCAATTAGACTTTAACGGTAGATAGGATGTAGATGGAGTATTTATAACCGACGTAATATAGCACAAAACTACATCAGTTTCAATTATAACAACATCAACGCAAAACTCAATTTCCATCAACGTAATATTATTTGAGAAAGGTAGGTCTTTGACAATTATAAATAATAAATGTAACGATTAAAGAAATAGGGGTATAAAAGTACCTACCTATAGTATACTTGTATTATTGTATACTGATCGTGATTTTCATTTACGAGATGCGACGCCCGCTAATCTTCAACTGGACGCCATTTTCTTTTGCATAATCTTCAATTATATAAAAAGAGGTAGGTACTGTATCAAACACATTTAGTTTATATCTTTCAGTTTAAGAGTTCCAGTTGAACGGAATTTGTAAGGAAAATTGTACATTTATTGACAACTACAGCGATTACTCAATTACGGGCAAATAAACATGATGATTAATAATTAGCCGTAAAGCTCTTAAAATAAACTCAGTTAATAATAAACATAATGGACATTCAGTATTGCTTAGCTGTTAAATTAATGTTTTTATTTGCTTTGTACTTTTTTATAGTATGGAAGTAGCAAACGAGCATGCAGCCAACCTGATGGTAAGTGGCTACTGCCGCTCATGGACATCTGTAATCAACTCTAGGCAAGACCAAAATCTTACGTAAGGTTAGCCACAGATGCGTTGCTACCCCTGAGGACTAAGATAGAATGTCTCGGAAAAGTATGTATTCTTTACCACACCCTTCAGACCGGAACACAACAGCGCATAACACTGCTGTTATTAGGCAGAAATAGATGTGGCGGTGGTGCTTCCGGAGTCGAACCACAAAGAGTTCTACCACCTTCGAAACTTGATTACTTATCTTAATTCCTTCAAATGCCTGCAACTTAATGTACTTAATTTGAATGAAGCTGTGGACGGAGAATATTAAAAAATACAGAAATCGCGTATTTTACTTATAATGTGTCGTCTTCTTGTATGACATATCGGCAATCAAGCAACAATAAAAACTCCTTGAAATGCTATGCAGCTCCATTTATCGTCCTATGTTGTAATTTAAGTGTCCCGCAAAAAGGTTCCAACATAACACAACACCTACCTACTTCCGACAGTCGAAGAAAGCTGTCGCGAACGCCACCCACTTAAAGCTCG
>MOOZ01000852.1:451701-464185 GCA_002930495.1 Cecropterus lyciades
GACCCAGAACAGAAATCTAAACTCATCATTCAGATGTCTGTCTGGCCAGGGATCGAACCCGGGACCTACTGCGTGGCAGACCAGTACTGTGACCGCTCCGCCACGCGGGTCGTCAAAGCCATCCCTGGTTTTAGTGGATTAATAATCCGGTAACGCTGAAAGGGCACTAAGTACCTTTTGAACCTTCTACCACTGGTAACCTTAATTCAATTGAATTATAAATATTTTAAACCATAAAAATATTTTTTAATGTTATAGTAAGTCGTTGCTCTGTATACTATACTTAATCATTTGTCCTGACCCCAGAGTGAATCATGCGACCTGATGCAACAGGCCTCTGTATACTACGAACTTGTACCTTCATACTGCTTTTGTTGTAGGTACAGAAATAATTACTACGGCCAAGGTATTATGAATTAGGTAGGAATTTAATTATTGTAGAAGTGGCGAACGAGTATGCAGTTTGCCTGATGGTATGAAGCCAATTCCGGCCATGAACATCTATAATTAACTCCAATCAATAATGATTGGTCAATAGTAACAAGTGTGTTTATATAAAAAAAAATACGTAAGTATTATTTTAAACCACTATTTTTAATTATTTCTAGTGACCGAAGCTTCAACTTCGGCTTCGGCCACTTTTGGCAAAAACAACACCTTCGGCAAAAAGTTCTACTTCGGCCAAAATCAGCTGAAGTGTTAGCCGATGTAGAAGGTTCTAGAAAGCACCTAAATTGAACGAACTATAACGAATACTTGATTCTGCGATGGAGATGGTGAAGCGCAAGGGTAAGTGAAAACTCCATTGTGGATTTGCGTCGCCAATTGTGTGAAATTTATATTATTCGAACTGTTACCGTTTTACTTAGTTAAAGTAGCAAAGGCATTTAAATAAACTCTAGACGTTATTTATATTCAATCAACGTAAATCTTTATCAACAAAAACAAAAATCGTTAAAATAAAAATCTTTAAAAATTCTTATTTGGCCAATTTAAAACTGAATTCATTATGGATATATTAACCTTCGGCTTCGCCTTCGGCCGAAGGTTGTGGCCATAGCCGAACAATCGGCTTCAGCTTCGGCCAAAAATCGACCTTGGTCAGATACTAATTGTTTTAAATATCAGAAGAAAAAACGCTGTACGGCTCTTTTATTCAAGTTGACATATTTTTTCAACTTTATAAAGATATACCTATATCCAATATTACAGAAAACTATTTACAGAAGTAACAAACAATTATGAAGTTCACTTGATTCGAAGTGGCTACCTCCATCTATGGATATATTTGATCAAACTCAATTGATATTAGCATTAGAGTTCTGTATCGGGTCCATTACAGATGCGTGTTTACGCACGGAAGACTTAGTTGAAACACGTGTAATTGTTTCTCAGTTGTCACATCCTTAACACCAGAACACAGCAGTACTTAATACTGCTTTTATACGGGGTCAAGTTCGCAGTTTACCGAGGCGCGCCAACCAGATCCTCCGGCGCCAGCCAGTTACACCACACAGATTTCATCTCCACCGTCCGCCGGTTATTTTGGCGGTAACAATACGTGACTACCATATTTGGAAGCACTTTATGCTTTTTAACTTGCTTTTCACTTTAAAAATTCTTTATCTTATAAAACAGTAACATTAATTGTCTTTTGTTTGGCCAAATACGACCAGATACAAAAAAGGCATTGATATAATAAGTTATGGAAGGTTGCTACCGTTTTCGGTAAAAATTTTATCAACACGAACTACTTAATATACGCTGATATGTATATTTATAAGAACATTGACAATAATAAACTTATATTGCTTACCTACAAGTAAAATAAAGTGGAAATAAAACCAATTATACCAGTGCGTACCTACTTCTTGTGGAAGTTCACTGGTACATGTTCTACATTGCATGTAGGTATATTTACACTTCTTAATACGAGCTTTTTCCTGTGGTCCTCCGCCCGCTTGGTTCATGTAACACGGCTCAAAGTAGCCTGTGTTAATCCAGGGCATAAACTATATGCGTACCAAATTTCATTCAAATCCAATTAGTAGTTTTTTCGTGAAAGAGTAACAAACACACATACACCTCGCTCTTTTGCATCTATGTTTGAACGCGCTAATCTCAGGAACTACTGGTCCGATTTGAAAAATTCTTTCAGTATTAGATATAAGTCATTTATCGAGGAAGGCTATAGGCTATATATCATCACGCTAAGACCAGCAGGAGCGGAGCACCAATGAAAAATGTTTCAAAATCGGGGTTTTTTTTTCTAATGAGAGCAGCCGCTGCATGCGCTGCGCAAACGGTTAAAGTTTCGTAAAAATTATGTATGACAGAATTGATCCCCTTTAAAAGTTCTAAAAAAAAGTCAGCGACAGCATATGTCTATCTTTTCAGGTAAACTCACTTTTATATGCTAACCAAATTTCTTCCAAAATAATGCCTTATTCGCAAAATTGTTTTTATAAATATAATATTTATTCTTATCCAAATAAATACATAACTTAGTTTTCTTTGTAGTAACTAATATTCGGTGAAACCGTGGGGCGCAGCTAGTTTATAATATTATTAAGATTATTATATAGGTACCAAACGGTGCGTCCCTGTAGCTCCGGGATTACAATAGGGCTACGGTAAGGCTTCTGGGATCTCCAACGGAACACAACCGGAGTCCTCCGAGCGCGATGCCCCTTACGGGCTCTTCCCTGTGAGTGGACGGCATGCGACCACACACGCCGATACCGTAGTCCTATTCTGGTTCCGGAACTACAGAGACAACTGTGCGGTAGACCCAGTCGCTCATCTGCGTGCATCCCGATGGGGCAACGCGGATTAGAGGACTCCGGCCTTTGGAGATCTCGGAGTCCTCTTGGCAGCGCCAAAGACGGCCAGTTTTTATAATGCGGTAAAAATCCCACATAACCTGACATCGCTCCCTTGGCGTCAGGTATCTTTTGAAGGTTTCCCGCTCAAGAAAAAAAGTCCCGATCAATATATCACAACCTTCCTTATTTAAAAGTATTTTAGATAATATAATACATGAAAAAGTCAGTAAATGCCTTTCTTTATAGTTTTTTGCAATATCACAGGCATTGTTAAATGTTTCCTACGAAAATATTTTTACTGAGATTCCGACAATGTGCAACTTTTGAGTGGAATATAAAAGTATCCGTATCACACAACATGGTAAAATTAGATGGATTAATTTAAGATACTAATGTAGTAGGTCTACGGCTATCTATTTTTACTTTCACCGTGTGTGGAAATGGTTCTGAAAATAAAACGACGTGTATAAAGCCGTGGCTTAGACTGTCACACATCAAATAAGTAAAGTTCCGTAGTTATGTACAGTTCCAAAGTTGTTTCATTCTCATAATACGTTGTATCATGTCCAAATATTGTAAATATATGTATAAACTTCAATGATGATTCTTATAATTTCTGGTGTAGGGTATTCTCGGTGACATATAAATTTGTTATGCGTTAAACTTATCATTTAATATCGTTTTTCTTTTACTTTGTTCTTAATTTAAGTATCAATACTTGGAGAGGCGGACCCACTGGTCTCTATCACTATAGAGCCCTGTAACAGACGGCCGACATACTCGTATAGCGGATGCTTAGTAACAGAGTTCAGTTTTTCGTCTTAATTTTTAATCGAAATTTTATACAATGGGAGTTTTCATTCCAAATTTAGCGCTCCTAATTGACTATATACTACTATAGCTCACCTGTTTGAAAAATCGTTTTCTAAGGCTCATAGATGTTATGCTATATTTTATAGATCTTCTTTTATGAACATCACGTTTCTAGGTACGTGACGCCGTGACGTGAGTCGTGCTTGAGCTTTATTATGTAAATAATCTGCAAATATACTGATCCAATTTTATTAGTTTTAGTTTATAAGATAAGTAGGTACCCGAATAAATTAATTAATTTAAAATAACATTGACGGTCTCTCTCAACAAAATACAACTTATTCGTTTATGGATCCTACCCAACCCTATAAACCAACCCTACAGACCAACACAGGGATGTCGGGTTGTAGGGTTGGTTTGAGAGGTTCGTAAAACCAATATAGCTCGACTGGAAGCAGTTCCGCGATTCGAATAAGGGTGTAGATCCCGGTTCAAGCGGCTTGAGACGACAATCTTAGTCCTCGGGAACGGCAACGCACTTGTGAGCAGCTTCAGTGAGAATACCTGTACTAAGTAAAGTTTGATACAGATGTCTATAAGCGTAGATGACATTGAAACATGAAAAAATTGGTGAACTAGACTCAACTTTATTCTCACCTCACACTACAAAGTCCGAAGTAAATTTACCTAAAAATTTTTCGAAGAAAAAAAAACAATAACCCTCTAGTTTGTAGCTAGTATTTTCCCTTCTGTTATGTATGTAACTACCTTCATAGGATTTATTGCGTGTGGCTGCGACCCGCGCCTATTGAAATAAAAAATAAAGCAGTGTGCAAATGACTACCGTGTTTGTTGGTCGATTCCCGTCTCGAATATTTCACACCTTCCTCACTGATGCTACCAGGGGGAAGACCAAAATGCCCAAATCCCTCTTATATAAGCCCATACATAAGTTGATCACTTACCACCAGATGGACTGCATGCTTGTTGGCTACTTCCGCGAAACAAATGTAACGTTCTTATAAAATATATTAGTAATTTTATTGATTTTGTGACATGCATCATCGAGTATTGCAAAGAAAGTTGATTAACTATTTACACAGTGTAATTATAATTTTTGTTGCCAACAAAAATAAGGGATAATGGCTTTAGAAATTATAATTGACAGGTGTAATAAGAAAAAGTAAGTTGTGACGTTGGAAATCAAGTAGCTGGGTTAAAGGGTCACTGAGACGATAATTATAACACCTTATTGCCTGCCGACTAATTAACACTACGAATGAGCATACATCTACCAATTTTACTACTTGCCAGGCACTTACATTTAAATTGAAAAATTAACGAGATTTATCCATGAGATTGTGTAATTTATTCATAAACTAGTCGCGCCCCATGGCTTCAGCCGCGTTTACGTTTCGTAACACGACTATCATAATTATTAATAGTATCAATTAACATTTATGTACCGGACTATATTATGTATGGTCTATTTAAACATCCTTTACGATGTGTCACAGTTTCCTCTTAACTACCTAAAACAACCCTTCGGGTTAAAATGTTGTATAGGATAAATTTACGTAAAGTGACGTAAATATACCTACGTAACGATAACTATACCTACGTAATGATGCTACATAAATAATGCCAGCCAGGCTACTCAGCCTACTTGTAAATTCGCCGTTATCTACATACAATATAAACTTTCCTTAATAAATGGCCCGTAAATTTCTAAATATTTATTAAAGCCACATGAAATAAGTGCATTTAAAAAAAAAAATTAAGTCTTCAGCTTTATTATTACCTACACAAGTTGATTAAACGTATCGTAGTTTATTTGCATAATCCACACGAATACTGTTAATCTTACTAATATTATAAAGGCGAAAGATTGTGAGGATGTAGTTTTGTGTTTGTTTCTTTGACGCAAAACGACTGGTCGGATTTTGCTGTTTGGCACACAGATAATTTATGACCTGGATTTATACATAGGATACTCATTACCGTGGTAAATGTAACCGAAGCAAGCAGAGCCACGGGAATAAGCTAGTCTTATATATATAAAGTTAATAATTAATATAGAGTTAAGAGTAGAACCAAAGTTTATTTAACGGCGAACCATGTACCACATTAAATTAATTACAACATACTCGTAGACACCGCATACCAACATGACCAATTTACGCCTAAAGCTCTTAGCGTCTCTCGTCCTTCCATATCGGGCGTCGGATGACCGGTCGTACCTTTTCGAGAAAGATTTTGGCTTTCGAAATCATTTGCAAGCAACGAGTACATCGCACGGTACTTTTTATTATGTTATACAGATATATCTGGCCCCTTGTGTAGTATAAGTGTAAATATTTAGGAGATATTTTTTTATATTATAAATGTAGCATGAGCATGCTACCAGTACTTATCTATCATCATCCTTCATCGAGGTTCTTATCGAGGTTCATTGCTGGACATGCTGGCCTCTAATGGGAAATTATACCAATAGTCACCGCACCTGGCATGCATGTTGGTGATCGATGTTGTGTGTTAATGTTACTCAGAAAGATATTGTCCATCACTGGATCACTGGATTTTTTCACTTAATTCCCCTTACGACATCCATGGGAAGAGATGAAGTTGTGTTGTGCTATTTAACTCCGTCTCCACGCAGCACTAGCATGCTATCTACCTGACGGTCCAACACACATAGACTATAATATATTATATACAATACAATAAACCTCTGATACTATTAGAATCTATACTCTATACATATAAATAAAATTGAAGTGTATGTTTGTAATATCTAAATAACAGTTATTTATCAAATTTTAACAAAACATCAATTACTAAAATTTCTGTCTGTATGTCTGTTTGTTCTGGGTAATCTTTGAAACCGCTGGACTGATTTTGATGGGACTTTCACTTTTGGATTTGATGTCATAAGGCGTAACTTAGGCTACTTCTATTTAGGATTTAGAAAATGTAATGAGAATTCCGCACAAAAAATAAAACAGCAAGTTGGACGCGCTGCAGCTGACTGAATATTAAATTAGACCGCATTGTATATGTCTTTCCCTTATGACACTCTTAGAACTAAACCACAGGAAACCTTAACATTATTGTCTTTATGACGGAAATATGTATGGCAGTGGAGACTCTGGAGTCGAACCATGAAAGGCTCTACTATGCTTTCATTACACAATTAGTGTACAAGCGCTTTTGTTCTAATCCTAAACCAGAGAAGTAAGACATTTCCTGTACCGATTTCTGTACATTTGTGTAATATAGGAACACGAATTACGCGCACATTTCATCGCAAAATTATGAATTCATGACCTATATTCATGATATATACAAGTTCCAAGCAGAGATTGTTGGAGCACGGCCGTTCCTCAGGTATGATTTTTCTTTAAATAGTAAAACGTGACGTCACTACAAATTTTGTTACAGATTTTCATATTTATATTTCAAATAAAAAGAGATCGCTAAGAAGTAACAAATTTTTAAAGGCATGTACGAAGTTTAAAGTTTTTTTACTATCCGAAAAATTCTTATTACTTTTTGTGTATCTCAAACTGTTGGCGAAAAATCCTACTTTTTTCCCGTAACGAAGCATGGGTAATTCAAAATCTAAATCAAATCAAAATCGAAATCTCTCACATACTCGTTAGTGCAAGTTCAATGCATGAACTTTTCTTTGCATGCATAACCATCTGTAATCAACCTTAGGTAACATCAAAGTCTCACCCAAGGTTGGCCACAAATGCGTTGCTACCCTTGAAAACTAAGATGGAATGCCTCGAAATAATATGTCTGCCTTACCACACCCTTCAAACCAGAACACAAGAGTGCACAACAGTGCTGTTATTATGCAGAAATAGGTGTGGCGATGGTGCTTCCGGAGTCGAACCAAAAAGAGCTCTACCACCTTTCTTATCTTATTTTTAGTGGTCTGATGTATTTGGTTTATAAATAGTTAACGGAAAGACCTATGTTTTTTTAGTTTTTTCCTTTAACCTGTACATAAGAGACTCAAATCAGTTTTTAAGTTTTATTAACGAGACAGCGAGTACATGTAATAGGAAGTTTATAAAGTAACAGCTCTGAATATTTTATTATATTTTAGTGTTAGCTATCTATTTAAAATTTGATGGTGGTAGAACTTTGTGGTTTATACCTGATCATCGGTACATACCTACTTTATTTTGTAAGAAAAAAATGTATACCAAATAAGAAGACTAAAAAGAGTGTTACTTTCGATATTTCGAGTCGAATAGAACTGTAAAACAAAATCGAGAAGTGTGCGTATCGAAAAATTCCCGACCTAAGCTATGTTGGCAACATAATTTATGATTGTCAAACTTAAAGACCTCTCCCTAGAATGTCAATGTCAATTGTCAAATGTTTAATTTTCAAGTTGATATCAATTTATAACATTGTAGGTTATTTATTGCAATAAAACGTGATATTCGCCAATTTATTTGTCGATTCAGAGACTAAAACATTTCGTATTTCAATAGCGTAGAATTAATCTACGTATATAAACAAAAATGAACTTGGCACTTGATTATGGAGAGTTGAATCAAAATACCGAATTTGTAAACATATGCGACAATCTCAAGGACGGTTTCAATGAAATCCAGGAGATGTTGGACAAATTGCTGCCACTTAAGGCGCAGTACGACAAGATGTGTCTTCCGGCGCAAATCGAATTGGATCTATTTTTCGCGTTTACTTTAAATTCTCTTCATTGGGTAAATCTGCGACTTCAAGGTATGGATCCAACCACACATCCGGTAAAAGATGAGCTCCAGAGAATAAGAGCGGCGATGTCGAAGTGGCAGGAATATAAATCGCGGGATAAAAGACCTACAGTTAACATCGAGGCGGCGAAGAGATTCATCCGTAGCGGTTTGTACGACCGGTACCGGAGCGGTGAGGGCGAACCGCCCAACAAGAAAATGTTGTTGGACAAGAAAGATTGAGGTAGAATTTGGGCGTAGCATTTGGAGGGGCAAGATTCACAACCAACTAACAACACGAATTTTCACAAGAAGCTGTGTTTGGTCTTACACATAGGTAAGATTTTAAGTATAATGAAACATAACTGAAGGCTTCAAAACTCTTAAATACATTTTTTCTCTCATAAATTACTAGTAAATCCTGCAGACATTGTTATTTAAGTTACAATCAATTAACTTGAAAATGTAAAATTTACTGAGGCTAAAAATGAATACAACACTAATTCTGCTGTAAATTTATTGAAGTAAATCAACTACTATCATTATCTAAAAGTTTTTGATTGAAAAACATCATGACTAGTACTTGCAGCACAACCGTTATGAATTGCAATATTCATGTGTCGTTTTAACTTCGCCATAACTTTTTACCTATCCATTTAAAGAAATTAAACTAAATGTATATCTTCATTTAGTATAAAGCCTTAAAATAATGTAAAATAGCTAAGTATTTTTATTAACCCTGCATAAAAGTGTAATTAACATGAATACAACATAAAAATGTAAACCCATTTTACTGGGTGCAAAATTCCAGAATGTTTCAACATATTTGTCTCTGCTCCTTCCTTTTTTGCTATGTGTTACCAGGGGTAATTTTAAGTTTCATAAGACTGAGCGTACTGATACAGCCATCTTCTTGGTAATTGTTATCCATGCGTGGAATCAACATATTTGTAATGTTTGTTATTCTTACTGTATTTTGACCACAAATTTAGTGCAACAGGAGTATTTATTAAAGCATCCTCTTCACCAGAAACTGTAATGTAACGGTGAATTTCCATAATAGATTTTACACACATACACTACTACAAATATTTTGTAGTAGTGTATGTGTGTTGCATTACATTTGTGGCATCTCTATCATTAATATAAGGAATAGATTGTAATATTCTTATAAATCTCAGGTCGAGTAATTGTGTAGCACTAATTATAGTATTCACTTGTTAGTGGCATATCAAAGACATTATTTATGTTTAGATCTATGGTTCAGTTCAGTATAGAATAGATTTTTTTACCAGAAATCAATACTATCTATAGTCTACACTGATAATATTATAAAGCTGAAGAGTTTGTTTGCTTGGTTGAACTCAGATTCTACTGGTAATAATTGAAAATCAATTTTAGTGATGAATACTCCATTTATTAAGGAAAGTTAAAGTGTATATAATAACCTCACCCTATGTTTGTTTTTTTTTCTTATGTAGAAGTGGATGAAACAATGATTAAAGCCTAAAACAAAAACACTCTGCAGTTGGGTAAATGAATGAATCTTTGTATAGCATATTGTGTGAAGATCTTTTACCACTTAGTTGATATTGGTGTGAATAATTTCAACATGTATGAGATAGACAAAATCTGATTGTACATGAATAATTAGATCTACATCGCTACTCCTATTGAATCTAAGACTAGTTTAGATAATAATATGAAAAAATTGTGGAAGTATAATTTAACCCACCTTATCCCTCTGTCATGTAAATGTTTATGAATGCCATTGGATGGAATTCAAAATCATTTAAATTGTCTAAATAAATTTCCATTTTTCAACAAATATACATAACAATATATCAAATCCCATATATATAACAAATCCCATTAAAATATAGTATACTGCCAAAAAATTTATATTTATGTATGTATGATATAATTTACATGTAAGTTTTTTTTGTTTTATGTATAAGAATTTTAGATAGTTTCAGTTCTTAGCATGCTTCTAAATCAGCCTATTGATTAATTTATGGTAGTTTTTAATAAATCTGTTATTTAACCAAATCCCAGTTTAGAGTTCACAATAATAAATCATAAGCTTTTTATGTTTAATGTTCATTACTGATATGAACTAAAAATGTATATTTGTTATTGAATAGTATTTAATTTATTTTTAGTTTAAACATAACAAATGTAACTTTAAATCAACCTTGCGAGTATGTTTGTAAACTTTTATTATCAAAATATCTATATCAAAAACATACATAGCAAAAGCATACTATCAAAAATTAGTTATGTAAGAGATATCAAAGTGTTACCTTATGGGGTAACCTCCTTTTCTATTCATACCTAATATCAGTGTTTTATTCGCGATTATATTCATACGATACATTTGATTAATGTAGTAATTAAGCATTCTTGATTAAGGAGGAAGCATCTTACTGGTAGTTCTCATGGCAAATGTTGTCAATGTAGTAACACTTCTGTCCCACTTCTACTCTCGTAGTAAAAGGATGGTTTTTACTGTGATCAGCCACACTGGTAAATTGGTAGATATAGATGGATTGTATATTCCATGCTAAAACTAAAACCTATTTTGAAACCAATAAAGCTGTACAATTAAGGCTACATTAATTTAGCCTTAATTGTGTAATTACAATGGTCAACTAATCTTCAGGTATATATATTTTTTTTTTCTTTAAATGCCGAGCTCTGTTCGAAATTATAATATATTGAAATATCTAACAAAATTATGTATTCACTTTACAAATTCTGTAAATATAGTAATATGACTAATATATTTATCAATAAAACATATTCCATTACAATAAAATGTTTTATTCAGGCATAAAATAAATAATTAACATTCTGTCAAATTTAAAACATTATTACTTCACAGATATAGGAATGTTCGGTTTATAAAACGGGTAATGATTTTTATCTATTAAATCCTAATATACATTCAATTATTTTAACAAACAGATTATTATGAACAATTCATAGTATTTTACATAATATTGAACTTTTCTAATTATCTGTAACATGCAATAAAAAAAATATCCAACAATATCATAATTTCTGAAATTTATATTCAATAAGTCACATTTGTTCTTATATATTACAATTCTGGTAGAATCATACAAATATAGCTAATTTTCAAATGTTATAAGCACCTAGACAGTGCATATTGTTATACTTCATGTTGTTATAAGCTTAAGATATTATTGCTTCATAATGGCACTATACACTTAATTAAGTCATTATCAGTAGTCACCTTCAGAAATGCAATATTTTATAAGTACAGTTCATATTCTGTTTGTACTTACCAGAATATATTTTATACAACAGTCTCAATTTTTAACATTATAGTAGCCTCAAGGACTTTGCCACAGATGTAAAAGTAGAAAAAGTGACAAGGCAAGAATATCATTAAAAATACTAATCCAAAATAGGTATAAATAATAAATAATCATAAACAACATTAATTGTTCAAATTTAATGGGCATCGTAACATTTTTGTATGGATCCTGGCATACCTACCGACATGTTTCAACATATTGAAAAACAACTTCAAAGGCCAGTGATTAAAATAAATCAATGGATAAAGTAATTACAGATAAGAAGTTACATTCAGTGAAGAAATGTTACTGATATCTTTCCTGATATATTTCAGTTCAAAACCGTAGAAAACATAGAACTAAAATGTCTGACCTCCTTTAGTTGAGTGGATAAATAAACTGAAATATGATTTTAAATTAATAGTTTCATGGAATTGGCTCAGTTTTATTTCTTTATTTTTTATTGATTTATAGTTAATAAAAACTACGCATATCCAGACTACCCCTTACATAATAAATTAACTCAAAAATATGACAGGAAGTATATCCCTCTGCGTGTACTACACGTGGTTTTACAATGGTGAGTGTTCCCAGGAACTTTTTGACCTGATTCCTACGTCACCTTTTGTCCACCGCGCCACTTGCTGAAGGATGAAGTTCCATCCACATCAACTGGACTCGTGGCGGTCCTCCACGGTTCGGTTTTTGCCACGGACGTGTAAGATGTGGAATGAACTTCCTCCTGAGGTATTCCCGGAGCGCTATGACATGGGGCTCTTCAAAAAAGGTG
>MOOZ01000852.1:464214-480434 GCA_002930495.1 Cecropterus lyciades
GCGATGCATTGGCGACTCCCCTGGTGTTGCAAATGTCCATAGGCGACGGTGACTACTTTCCATCAGGTAGCCCGTCTGCCTTATCGTTACGTTTAGATATAAAAAAATCACTTACAACATTTTATCATTTAATATTTTTGATTGTAGTTTGTTAGGCATGTTTTATGACTTGCCAAACTTTTTTAATGCTGGAACTTGCAGGTATGCCAAGAAAGTTAGATGCCCTTTGACTTAGATTCATAGCTCAACTTGTAAAACCAGTCCCGCTGCAGAAATATTGTCTCCCGCACCAGCAGTCAACTGGGCTTCCGTGCATATCAGAACCGGAGCGACGCAAAATTCCACGTCATCACCATCCAACACCTCATTCCAACAGGCCACTGGCTTTGTTGGCTCAAAGAATACTCTACTATTATTATCATTATCTGTTGTTGTTGAGAAACTATCGTCCAACAACAATTTTGCGCGCTCTAGTTCAATGTTCTTACTATCACATACATATCTATATGCCGTTAGAGAAGCCTTTGCGGCCGCCGCTTCTGTTCTTTTCCAATCTGAATTTTTGACCGTTAAAATCGCTTGATATGCCAATGTGTGAACATGAATACGAGTTAGCTTTCTTTTACTTCCGTGTTGTTCGTTCTTGTTTCTTATCAGTCTAAATACACTACGCATTTGATCTAATGCTGTGGCGATCCTTGGGTTTGAATCTGCTACTACCACAACCTCTCCTTGTTCTAATACACTGTTCAGGTTGGAGAGCTCCTGTTCATTCATGCCTACAGAGTCTACATATGGTAAAACTTTAGTGGTGAGATGTAACAGTAGTTCTAAATCTACATAGCTTGCCATTTCAAAGTGTGCTAACGTATTTTCAGGTAGTGATAAAATTTGTTCTTTCACTAAATCCAGTCTTTCAGCTCTCAAATCTGAAACATTAATAATTTTACTTCTACATTATATATTTCAAGAAAACAAACATATTTCAAATTACATAATGACGACATAGCTTATTTTACTCATACAAATGCAAAATTCAGTCTATTTGTACTTCTTTATCTATAATTTTAGTATGAGGTATGTGACTTTATAACATGCATAGCAAATAATAGCTGATAACAGTGTAATCTTAACATCCGTATAATGTCAGGCATAAAATGTGATGTGAAACATAATTTTGTATGAGATTATGGGATATTAAAACAGCATTTAGATGTCATTACTTAATCTTTTCCAGATATAACTAGTGTAGTTTTACCGGGGAGGTATTTCACACCTATTTCTAGCATGAATCAGTTTGTGAGTTAGTATAGAAGGGGATTGTTGCCAGTCCACTTAGATATGAGGCGATGATTGTATTCCTCAAGAATAACAAAGCATCTGACTTTAGATAGAACCCCTGTTCTACATGAAGTCGCTTAGGGATGTACATGGGTATCAGTAGCCATTTACCATCAGATTGGACACAGTTCTGTTGTTCAGTGCAATAAAAAAAATTGCACAAATTCAAGGAATTATTAGATAGTCAGACTCTCCTTCCATGGTGAGTGGGGGAATCAGTGAAGCGTTCAACTTAAGGTGTAAAGCCCAGGACATGCCTTGATATCACCTTTGAACAATTGTTCATAGGTAATCCTTAAGCTTCCATTTATATAATTATGAATAAGTACAACTGGCCAGAGATACAAAGGACCTAAGGTCCTAATGCCAACATCATCACTTTTAATTCTCTAGAATATAGCTTCAAGTATTTAACTAATATGCTAAAATTTTGAGTTTTGCTTTTGTTCTGTGTGGTATGTCGTGGTCAATCCATTATTGTCCCACTGCTGGGCTCCGGTCTTCTCTCAGAATGAGAGAGTCTTAGGCCATAGCCCACCGTGTTTGCCAAGTGCAAATTGGTAGACTTCACACACCTTTGAGAACTCTTTTTTTTTAAAGAACTCTCAGGCGTGCCGGTATCCTCACAATGTTTTCATTTACCATAAAGCCAGCGATAATTAATTTCTAATATGCACATAATTTTAGAAAAGTCACTGGTGCATGCCTGGGTTTCAAACTACGGTCCCTTGATTGAGAGGTTGAGTTTCAATCATGTTATCACTGCTCTGTGTGATATGTACTTGCATGTAAAAGATTATATTATAAGATCAAGTTATTACCTTTGCCATTCTGTTTAAATGGAAAGTTATCCATCATCTGTAACCCACTAATGACTAGCAAGTGAGGGTTGAAGATGTGCAAGTTTTCTCCAAGCTTCTCCAATGAACTGAGCAAGGGATTGTTCTCATCATTATGCATTATATATCTGTTGGCTCTGGGTGCCTTGTAAATACCAAACTTTGCATCAGCCTTATACTCTAATATCATATGGACATCATCTCTTATACGTTCATTCTCATCAACGCCTACAATATCAATGCCTTCGGGTAGCTCTCCTTTTAGTTTTTCACTCATTTTAGCAGCTAACAGGACCTTCCAGCCCTCGGTAAAGAAACGCCTGGCCATCAGTGGGGCATTACCTCCAATGGCCCATCTTGTGTCATCTAGGTCTATAGCCTTCGCTACTAATTCATCATAGAGTTTGCTGTTAGACATGAATCGCCTGAAAATGATAAATGTATATTCTTAGTGATATTCAAAATAAAGATTAAATAATTGGGACATATAACTGATACCAAATGTAACTTTAAAAAAAAAGAGTGAGATATTAAGGTAATTTGTGAACAATGAAAATAAAATACGGCTTTCACAGACAGCATATTTCAGTTTACTTGACTGACTTGGAGTCATAAAAGTTTCAAATTATTTGGAATTACATCTTCTCTCAGATCGAGAGGGAGTTTCAGGCCATAGTCCACCACGCTGACCAAGTGTGAATTGGTAAACTTCACACACCTTTCAGAACTTTTACAGAAATCTGAGGTGTGGTTTTGTTTTCCTTCAACATAAAGCAGTGATAAATAACTTCTAATAGGCACATAATTTAAGAAAAGTCAGTGGTGAGTGCTTGGGATTCGAACCTCGTACCCCCGATTGAGAGGCCGAGTCTCAACCACTCAGCTATCGCTGCTCACTCACACAATTAGTTGTGTGAGAGAGTGAGACAATATTTGTAAGAAATAAAATATTAACAAGTGACCTTCAATTTGTTATTCACTTATAAAGGATATACGTTGTCACTGGTATGTAATTAGCATACAAATTTATGTGACTACATTTTGCTAGTCATTTAGAACCGAATATTCAAATGGCACATAAATATATGCAAATACTTACTCTGCCGCCGCACCATGCTTGAAGAAATATGCAAAACTCTTCAAGAACTCCTCCATACTGGTTATCTCGTTGAAATGTTCCGGATTACCTTTCAAATCCCGATAATCCAGAAGAGAGGTTGCATTCACGAATAAGTCCTGACAAGCTCCATACCCAAGCGCCACTCTAGGCTGCAGACTTCCCAATCCCACTTTATTATCGTTCTCAAGGAACAGCAGGTGATCCTTCACAGATGAAAGTCTCACATCTTCCATTTCATTTTTGCGATAATACATCGCGTAAAACACTACGCAGAACGACAGGATCGTACCTAATTTAACTGAACCGCTTGCCATTTTTATATTTTTTAACTATTATTAATTATGAACGAATATAAATTGGAATGCATAGATGAATATACGTCCTAAGAGATCCACGTCACCTCATTTTTATGTGTAAATAATAAGTTGGAATAACGTTGCCGAATAGCAAGCAGCCATTGACCGATGGAATGTCAAATTGATATTGTCGGTGTCAAAATTGACGTCAATGACCCATGCACTTCCAAGCGTTCAGAAAATGACATAAAATTTTAAAAACCTTTGAAAAACATTTACATAAATACCATTTAAAAAGTGTAATGAGGTTGCAGAATTATTTTTTGGAACCCTTTTTATTTCTCAGCGAGGTTCTCTGTTTTTTTAGAAATGAAAGCTATAATGATAACATTATAATATTTACTATTTGGTTAGATACTTTTGATTATACGAGCATTATCAAACGTAATTCGGCTGCTTGGCATAAATAACACCACGATTCATTCATCCATCCATTTTAAGTTAAAGATACAGTTTATTAATGTCCATGGCCTTTTATTTTAATATATTATTCTTTAATTTGATTCGTGAAAAGATAATAAAAATAAAATTGTGATTTTTTTTACCTGGTTCTCTTATAAAATTAGCGTTCATGTTGTGTTATTATTCATGCAAGAGCAGCGAATTCTCTTTTTTGTAACTTGAAGAGTCGGACTATCCATTGCCTTCATTGTTATATTTCAGGATATTTTTAAAGCCTACGTATAATGCGTTACTGTTTTAGTTTGAAGAGTATGGTATTTATTTATTAGTTGTACCAACAAATAAACACTATTACATTGTATTGGAGGCAGCTATACAATAACAATCTTGAAGAGTGTTACCTCAATTATAAGAACAAACTGCATTCACAAAATATTAAGGAAAATTATCGAGTAACAATGCAAGAATTATGGTCACTTTGTTGGGCATGGGTCTGCTGTCATGGCCGGGCATGGAAACATCAATTTCATTATTGTAATTATTTATTACATAAAGAAACATATTAATTTCAAGTTAGTAATGTGTACTTCAACATTTAATTCTAGTTACTTGATACATTTAATGATTCATCATGGTCCTAAAGGCTACTGGGACATTTATGCAAATGTGCATCAATCATCCAAGTATTCAAAAGGTTCTGGGGGCTCTGGTTCCTTTTCCTCTTCAGTTTTCGGCCCAAACGCAGCTACAGGTTCAACAAGGACCTGTTCATCCTCTCCTGAATGATTAAGCATCACTATGCCACCAATTGTGATGTCTTTCAGGGGTGTAAATCCAGAACCATCTGCAATGACGATGTTCTTGAGTTGTTGCCTCATTACCCTAGCAGGATTGCTCAGCGTTTCGAAGTTTGGTTCAGGTTCTTTCTTTTCTTTAGTCTCTTTTTCAGCCTCGCCTTCTTTTTCTTCCTTTTTGCCATCCTTAGATGATCCAGCATCTTTGTCGGATTTTCCATGAACTGTTATGTTCGGATTTGGAGATTTAGACGGCTTTTTCTCTTCTTCGTCGACGTCCATTTTAGATGTCAACGCTGAGAGTACACTGCTTGCTGATCCATCAGTACCGTGTGCGCGCCTCCTCGCCCGAGCCGCGGCAATACTCAGCACGGCAGTAGTAACACGTTCCCTCTCTTCGCGTTTTTTCTCTTCAAGCGGCGCCGGGTACGCATACAGAGACGGCTTGGAATTAGATTTGATGTCTAGCTGAGGCATTTTTAAGTCGGAGTTTAGAGCTATTATGCATGTTGGCGTGAAGGCAAGTGACAGACAATGCGCGAGCGGGAACCAGTACCAGTACTGAGTAAATACCAACATGCCAACCACTGCAAGCATATTCATGTGGCCAGTTCTGTTTTGAAGAGAAACCGTTACATTCCTTCCACCAGCGTCAATGATGCCCTGCGCTAAAATGGCACCGAATTTCGCCATAACATCCTCATGTTTGTTTGAAATGACTTGAGCATAGAGTTGACGGAAATACGTCACTTTCGGGCAAAGTGCTTCAGTTTGCTGGATCAAAATCATAGCAGAAGCGATAAGGGCTCCTTGTCTTACAAAATTAACTGGGTCGAACTTGACCATCGGCTCCAACAGACCGATAGCTTCGCGGTTTCCTGTGCCAGCACAAGCTATACCGAGTGCCATAGCCGCACCGTATCGTACATGAGGATTGTACGATTCAGCCAACAAAGAAACCACACTTGGGCACTGTTCCGGTGTTCGGAACAATAAAAATCCGAGAGCGGTAACAGCCGCGCGACGAACGTCATCGTTAACATCAGAAACGGCGACGTGGAGCAAAGTACGAATGGAGTCATTGTTACCCGTACCGCAGTACGCTGTAGCAATAGTATAACAGCCAGCGCGCCGCAACAAAGGATCCTTGTCTCTCAATAATTGCTGAACAAGCACATCGGCTTCTTCGAGCCTTCCGTACATGGTGAAAGCAATCCCAACGGCCAGGCCTCGCAAGATCTTCTCGTGCTGGGTCTCTTGAGCGTATGCAACCATGTCTTCGATAGCGGCCGCATGTCTCGAGCCCAACATGACCATACCCATTGCAATACCAGCCGCTTCGCCGGTGACTGCATCATCTTGATACAAGTTGAATTTAAGCTGGTCGTAAACGTCTTGTCTGTGAGAACCCATCGCGGCCAAACCCAGACCTAGGCATCCGCCGTGACGCACCATCTCATTTTGAGCATCTTTTAACTGTGTTAGAAGATAGTCAATGATGTTGGCGCCATGGTTCGCGTGGATTAAGCCAAGAGCATAGAGGCCACCTCCCTCAGAGTAACCAGACGATGGTCCTGCTTCCTTAGGCAAGTAAGATTGCATGAGAGCCAAGGATTCATTTTCGTGGCCCCTGTGTATAACACCGAGTGAAGCTGTTACCGTCAATTTCGCCCAATTAGTCGCTCTCGCTAACCATTCCAAATTATCCCTCAAAAATTGATCACTAGTTGTTCCTGCGTGCATAAAAGCATTTGCAATTACTGTGGCAGTGTGGCATATGGATACCCTGATAGCATCTTTTGTATTTTTCAAAATTAGCATATCAGCATGGTTTGATCTAATTAAGAACTGAAGTTGTAAACCTATTGAAACATCACCTCCTAGAATTGATATTAACTTTTCTACCCTTTTCTGATGTTCTTTTTCCTCGTCATTGAGACTTTCAATATCTCTTTCTGGTTTCTTGGTTTCCTCAGGGGTAGTCTGATCTACTTCCATAGAAGATTCGGGGAACGGTCCACCTTGAGGTTGTGGTTTGCCACCCAAAGCGCTTGGTATTGGTGCCGTTATCCTGAGTGCCTGTAAGATTCTACCCAAGAACTGCTGAGTTGCTGAATCATACAAGTCAAAGGCGATCTGATAAGCCATGAGAACAGATTCTTGTGGTCCATTTGTTAATTTATCAAGAATTTCTGCAACTGACAATGGGTCTTCAAGGAAAATCAGGCACTGACACATGTTAACATAATCTGGGATATTAAGTCCTCTATAAAGACCCACCAAGGACCTCAGGACAGTGCTGCGGAAGCCTCGGTTTTGAAGTAGGCTCATCGCAACTGTGAATGCATAGTGAAGCATTCCTGAAACAAAGAAAATATTTATATAAAAGGGGGGGTTGTTGAAATTTTTTAGTTATGTCTTATATGATATAAGACAATAATTTTTAAACTTTTTTACATGACTTGAGTTTTCATCTAACAATTTCTCGATAGATGATTATCAAATGAAAAAAAAAAACATATTCAAATTGGTCTACTTGTTATAGAGCAACGACGCTACAAACAGATACACACATTAAACTTATAACACCCCTCTTTTATGTCAGGGGAAAATGTAACATAAAATATTTAATTTTATATAATTTAAAGGTGTTGGAATTCTTTGTGGTATGCCTCTGGAGGCACTACTGCCACACCTATATCTGCCTCGTAACAGCAGGGCTAAGCACTGGCATATTTTTGTTTGAAGGGTGTGGTAAGGGAGACATGCTTATCTGAGGCGTTTCAACATATTCCTGAGGAGTAGCAATGCATCTGTGGCTAACCTACCCGAAGTAAGACTGATCTTTTCTGGAATGAATTACTGATGTCCATGGGCAGCAGTGACCACTTACAATCAGATGGACCGCACTCTTGCTACTTCAATATTGTAAAAAAAAAGCAATATTGTACAAAAAGTTAAGACATTCTATATTTACATCCTTTCTAAGTTCTGGAAACACAATCACTCATAACATAAACATCACATACATATTTTGAACATTTATATTTTTCTATTAAGAGAGAGGAATAATGAGAAATAAATAAAGAGATTTATAAAGAGTACACATATGTATAAAAATTTGTTCATGATCTACTTGCTAATTATATAGAGCCTCTGTGTCGGTCAAGTTTTATTCATTATGAATAAAACTTGACAAACACAGAGGTTTATAACGTCTTGGTTAACTCTAATAATTTATTTTTGAATCAAGAAAATTAAATAATAATACAGATACAAATATACAAATAATACAAATACACGCAAATTTCACAGGAGACCCAGATCAGAATTATAACTATATTTTCGTTTTTATATTTTGAATATTATTTGGACAAAACAGTATCATCAATGTAAAATATAAAATTGTTCTAACCGCACATACAAAACAGCAATATATGGAAGAGTTTGAGCTTGTTTCTAGGGTAAATATCACAAAAATGACTTCAATAATAACACACAGAAAATGAAATACATGTTATTATTAGGGCAATTGCACAAGTGTGAGCACCTTGGCCTTCAGGCCAACCATGATTCATTCACCTATATCATATACAATATATCTTAACCCTTAGCAACATATGCGATACAACAATGCTTAACAAATTAAACAAAAACATAAAGAAAACTTAGAGAAACTCATTGTTTTAGACTTGTAACATGTTGGTAGAACACTTTGTGGTTCTGTTCTACACCATCACCACACAGTGGAGGTGTCAAAATAGATCTCTTTTTTCCTGTCTAATAACAAAATGTTAAGCAAGTTTGAAGGGTATGGCAAGAACAACAAAGTAAATGAAGCATGTCAATTTAGTTTTCAGGGGTAGCAATGCGACTGGCCAGTGTAAAGATCTAATCTTATATGGGATTGAATAGACGTACATGGGTGGCAGTGGTCACTTACCATCAACTGGGCTGCATACTTGTTTGTTGCTACTTTATTAAAAACCCATTAGTATACTCATACTTATGGATTTTACTCTGTGCTTTTTTAAAAACCCATAGCAATGCATTAGTTTTGTTATTATTAAATGACAACAAAAGACATACACATTGACACTACAAGTGTTTTTACACATAGCATCTATTAACCATGCAAGAATTTGTTTTGCACTAAACATCAGATTTACTTCATTTCTGATTTCTGATTAAGCTTACCTGGTATGTCATCAGACTTCATGATAGACTCCTCGAAAATGTCCATGCGACGGGTTTCGAGGGCCAACCCCAGAGCCTGTCTGTACTGCCCGTCTTCCAGACATCGCTGGAACATCCGGTTCACGATAGCCTCCAGCCGAGGATCAATGGTCTCTGACGAATGGTCAATAAAAAGAGCCTTCCGCTTCTCGGTATAGAAGTCGATAGCTTTCGCGATTGTCGTGTCGACATACTCGTTCCTTGCGTTCACGTCGAACAAGTCACCAGCTCCCAATGCGTACGTCAGTGAATCTTCAAACGCACCCAAGTGATAGTACACCTTACTGGCGACCAAAGCAGCCAACTGGTGCTGCGAAAATACCTTGTCTTCGTGCAAAATCTCAATCTTCTCGATGGATTCAGATATTTCTGGCCAGAACTGGTCGACTATATTGTCTAACCGCTTCAAAGCGAACTCCTTCACTTCATGCATCGGCTCGTCCAGCAGGGATATTATCCCCGCGGCTGATGTGATATTCATTTTGCTGGATTTAATGTTACTTTAAAGGAAAATGATGTACTCTCGCAGATTTTTAAATCAGAATTACTCTTTGTGGAACGAGTACAACTTCGAGTTCACGATGATTTGACAAATTTGTTTTGACCATCAGCAAGAAGCCATAAAATATATAGGTGTGCTGCATTAAACTCTTATGTTTCTTTGTTTAAAACTTTGCACCAATCCACATAAGGAAATTTAATTCTGGTCATGAATGATTGGCTAAAATGTTAGTGTTAGCAACTGCTTTTCTTAAATAAAAGCAAACCCAACTCTATAAACCATAAACAAGAAGGTGTGATTAGAAAACAAATATAATATATTTTTCTTTTTCATAATATTTCCGAATTCATTCTTCAAATGAAATATTATTTGTTATAATATTAATTTGTCTGGTGTAAATGATTAAAAAAAGTTATAATATTATTTCAAGATTGCTGCGTATTAGATTGTTACTAAATACTTGTGTCTATTCATTCACTTATGCAAATTATTAAATTAACTATAGTATTTTAATTTTTATTATTATCTTTAGTAATGATAAAACTTAAAATACTTTCGAAATATAAACGTGATACAAAAATTTGAACGTCACGTGTGAGGAGTTTGAGAGTTGTGATGTGAAACTTCAAAAACTTATGAGTTGTCAATTTTGTGTCAAATAAATAAGACAAGTTGGTAGCAACGTAGTAGGAAACTGCTGATTATTGCCGTAGTTAATCGTTTCATTAAAATTTATCAAAATGTTGGATCTTTTTAGCATCTTCAGCAAAGGAGGGATCGTGTTGTGGTGTTTTCAAAGCACGAGCGAGATTTTTTCGCCGTCCGTGAACGCTTTGATACGGAGTGTTATTCTACAAGTAAGTTCATTGTCAAATTGATGGCCTTTATAATTGGGTTACGGATAACAAAACGTGGAAATGTCCACTAGACCTTCACCTAAGGTTACTCTATAAATAAAATTCCTAACACCTCAAAAACAATTCGAAAATCAGACCTAGGTACAACATATGGTTATGCTAGATTACTCCTTCCAGGAGCGTTCCGGGAACAATTCCTTCAACCACAACTCGTTAACGCTGCAGTATAAGCTAGACAATGAGTTCGAGCTGGTGTTTGTGGTCGCGTACCAACGTATTCTGCAGTTATCGTACGTGGACAAGTTCCTCAACGACGTCCACTTGGAATTCCGGGATAAATACAAGAACGAGCTGCAAAGCGGCCGGCATATCATGGACTTCGACTTCAAAACATCGTACGATAACGTCCTGAGATTGTGTGAACAATGGGGTAAGTGTTACAGTGCGTTTTACACAATTAAATTATTTACAAATGACAATTATTTGTGAAACTACTTACACACAATTATTTACAAATAACAATTATTTGTTATTTGTAAATCTGAATCGGGCACTATAATTGCAGCTAAGCCCAAAGTTCTGAGAGAGATTGAGAACTACTATGGACTGCCTGTAAGATGATGGACGACAAACATGCCAAACTGACCTGACATTACACAGACATAAAGTTGTTTGATTCCGTCATCAATAGTGGAACTACCCTGGAAGCTTGGAGCAGAAGAGTGTTGCTGTTCTTCAAAAATTGTGACAAAACCCTCTTGAACAATTACAGACCCATTGCGCTTCTGAGCGATTTTGAATAAGGTGTTTTCGAGAGCCCGCATGAACTGTATTGTATGTTCGCTTGACAACTTCCAACTTGGAGCTTGTTCGGGAGGTTGTGAATAGGCTTCTGCGCCATGGACCACATACACACGCTTCGGTAGATTATACAGAAGACCGAAGAGTATAATCTGCCGTTGTGTTGCTTTTGTGGATTATGCAAAAGCCTTCAATACTATCGAGAACTGAGCGGCATTTGATTCCCTTCAGCGAAGCCAGCTCGATTATAGGTGCATCAAGGTGTTGAAGTGTCTATACACAGCTACCACCATGTCAGTCCGAATTCACAAGTACACGAGTACAGTAGTTCACGAGTACCAGACTATGAACCCAATTTCACTGCATCAGGGAATCAGGTTAGGCGATGTCATATTGCCAAAGCTGTTCACCACTGCATTGGAAGATGTGTTCAAGCTGATGGAGTGGAAAGGTCTTGGCATTAACATAGTGATCTTGGCAGGTCAGGCTGACGGACCTCAGCATTATGCTAGACCTCAGCACTAAATGACTTCAACAGTGCCTCCCAACTGGTGTGTTTCAATGACTTTAGGTTGAGCCTGGACAAGACTAAAATCATGTCTAATGTCCTTATTACACCAGTACTATGGTAGCTGTTGACGGCACTCCTTTCAAAGTTGTTGAATACATACAAATACATTGCCGGCAAAGTACATTTCCAGTAAAGAATTCTTCAGTACCTGAAATCAAAATTATACGAGTGTTGTGTTTTACCAGTGATGGCCTATGGCATTAAAATGTGGTGTTTCACTGTAGGCCTTATATGAGAGCTAGCAGAGTTGATCAGCGTGCTATGGAGAGGGCTATGCTTGGGATTCTTCTACGAGACAGGCTTCACAGTGGTGAAATCTGTAGATGAACTAAGCTCTTACCGACATAGCTCTCAAAATTAGCATGCTGAAGTGGCAATGGGAGGGCCAAATTGCTTGAAGTACCAATAACCAATAGGAAAGAAATGTCGAACACAAGTCGCTCCCTGACCACCTGACCTGATCTGACCTTATGACCCACCAAAGCAGTAAATCACAAATTTTTAGGAGGGTAAAAACAGAATCCAATGTCCACAATGTTTAAGTATATTAAAATTAATAAAAAGGTTTTAAATAAAAGATATACTTTTAAACGTACTATTTGTTTAAAAATTAATATGTTTTTGTGGTAGGTAATTGTATACAAAAAAACAATGTGCTAAATTTTCATAGTATGACCCTATGACCTATAAACATGACCCACCATTTGGGAAACGTGCCTTAGAGTAAATTAAACAACCGTTACCATTCCCTCTTTCATATTTCCCAAATATTCCATTGTGACATCACCACATTCAGTCTTAAGCAATCTCAGTTGGATACATTATAATTGCAACATAAATTAAGACTTAGCAACTAGTTTAGTAACTTTGCTAGTATCTATTTAATAGCCATTATTTCCATAAGACACATACACATTTTACTTTATAAATAAATAATGCAAGTATTAACTTGCTTGGTGACATGTAGCCTTGAATGAAATATATTGATAACTGTTGTCCCTTTTAGTCCTATTGATATTGTGGTATTACCTTCTCTATCATTTAGAACTGATAATAATTTATTGATCTTACTGTATTGAAAGTGGAAATTGAAGTGTTTAATTCTGTAACACAAAGATAAGACAGAAAGACAAAATAATATGATTACCAAGAGCATATTTGCATTCCTTCCTTTGAATGGGGAAATGCCGGGATGCATTGGTTCAGTGAAATTAGTCAGTGAATTATTTAAGCAAACAATTTATTAGAATGATAATAGTTGTTAGTATTTTCAAACATTTACATGAATGTGCTTAGTGGGTCTTTTTTAAAGGAAAATATGTGATCATTTCACAAGAATTTAACACTCCCTTCTCTTTGAGCTAAAGACTTAAAATTTTAAACATAAAAATTCAGGTGACAATACCAAAAAATAATATGAAATAATCCCAAAACATTCACAATTCCAAAACTAAAATGCATAAAATAATTATTGTGAAAAAATAGATTTTAAATTTTTAGTTAATTATAAAAATGGGGTAAATCTAGACCAATATTTATCCAGAATTTTTTTTTACTCCCTCTTGATATTCACTATAAACTTATGTTGTGTGAGTTATCACACACACGCTCACACACGCTTTCTACATTTATAGCCCCACACTAGGATTTTCTCCTGTATCGTGGATGGGTTTTGTTATAAATTATCATTATCACAAATTCATTGTTACCTGTGATGATTATCTTAAAATGTAAACATATATTTATGTCTGTCTCCCTATTTTGTTCAGACCAGAACAATGTACCTAATATAAAAGTATGGTAATACCATATTTACACCAATTATGTAACTTAATATTAAATTTATTATTTCTAGCTAAGTCACAGGCAAAAATTCCAAAACAAATGAGGACATTTGAGGACTCCCTTAAGTCTAAAAAAACAGTAGCATCTATGATTGAAAGGAAAGGAGAGGAAAAGAGTAAAAAGTCAGGTAAGATTTATTTTATAACTTTTATAGAACTTTATAAAATAATGTCTACTTAATTTATGATAATATTCTGCATTCACATCTTATATTGAACTGATATTATTACTAGTGCTTATGCAATTTGTATAGACAATTATAAGTGACATTGGTTAACAAATTGTTTTCTCTTTAATTCAGTGGATTACTGCAATCCCTGGTTTAGGCCACAGTCTAGTAAGTGTGTATTATAGTACACTTTTATATCTTTGAGAACTTTGTAACTTAAAGGAAATTAAAGGACTTAAATGACTCCAAAACATAGGTAACATGTAATGTAAATTAATCAATATATGAATAATGCTTTCTACACTCATCGACCCATACTAAGAATTTTTCCTTTGTCACGACACACAATCAAATACATAAATACCCAGACCCAGAACAGAAATCTATATTCATCATTCAGATGTCTGTCTGGCCGGGGATCGAACCCGGAACCCACTGCGTGTCAGACCGCTGACCGCTCCGCCACGCGCGTCGTCGTATGTAGTTATCTATCATATTCTCATTGTATCTTGTTTATATTGCAGTGAAAATAGTGGAAACCAAGAATGTGCCTAATGGTGTGGAGGATTACCCCGAGCCAGAGGATGATATGTATGCAGCAAACCGAGCCAAGCTTGCTCAGAAAATTGCTTCCAAGGGCAAGAAGGAAGCTAAGTATGTGTATTATTAAGATTTTATATTATAGACAACACTATGCATGTATCCTACCTGAAAACCCTTTATAGCCACTGAGAACCCTCAGTGGTTCGATTCTGGAAATCAACAATTGACTTAAACAACTATCAAAAACATTCAAAATATATGCAAAATATTCTTACTGCTCTTCTCGCTTGTGTTTATGTTCCGATCCAGTGTAAGTCTAAGAAAGAATTCTAACTGAAAATGTTTATAGGCCTATAAAACATAAGGACAATTAATTTTATCTCGTATTTCTCCTAATAACACCTAATAGCGGTACTGATCTTGCTTATAGATTTTACTAATTTGTACATTCATGAAAACTTTGCATTAAGTAATAAAATAATATTATAATGTTGTAGGAAGTCGCCAAAGAGCCCCAAGGTGGTGGATCGTACCAAGAAACCCCGCGTGTGGGAGTTGGGTGGTGGGACCCGGGATCTGCCTTCCTTGGACTTCGGCACCGATAAGGAGGGTGACGTGGAAGTCGCTCCAGACACTCAGGTATAATTCTTAGAATTTGTCTTAGGCTGGCATTGGTTTTACTGTCACTTTATCCCACAATGGCTTCAGAGTTCAATCGATTCAAGTTTCAAGAATCAAGTCTTGTCATTTAATTTTTTATAATAAAAGCAAACGATCATACAGTCAATTTGATTAAGTGGTCATTGTCTCACATGGAAATCTGTAATCAACCCCAGTTTAGATCAATCTCACTTGAGGTTCGCTACAGCGGTGTTGTTGCCCTTAAGGACTAAGTTGGAACGTCGTCGTTGGAAGGACGTCGGACAAGTATATCGCCCTTTCCACACTCCTCAGACTAGAACACGGCAGCACTTAACACTGCTATTTATTTAGCTAAGAATAAAACTGTTCTCTTGACACGATTATATCATAACTATGTGTACGATATGTGTTGTAACACTCTTTTCAGATTAACTAGTGTGTTATGTAAATGCTACAAAACTTAAATAAAATTGTATTGATTGTGAGTTAATATTAAGATAATTTACAGTTGATCGGGCAAATGACGGGGGCCATCAGGGACTTGGAAGTAGAATCTGAGGAGAGCAGCAGCGAGGAGGAAACAGACCACAGCGCCACACCCAGCCCCAAGAAAACTGGTGGCATGTTTAGCATATTCAAAGGTTAGTGGTTTGTTTCATCTATTTTCCCATTACTGGGCACGGGTCTGTCTAGGGTTCAGCGATCAAAGTATACTGGCTGTATAAGGTAGAAAAACATATGTGGTTGCAAAGTACTATTTATGTCTTTCCTTAAGTTTTTGGCTCGAGCTAACTTTTCAGGAATATAAGTCGATCCAAAAAAATGATGTCTGTCTCTGCAAATTGACGAGCTAAAAACAAAGGTTGCCAGTAAGATTGCTTAGGAAACGTAGAATATTATAGAGTGCATTATTTATTTCAAAATGCTTAGGACGAATTTTTTTTTATCCAAGATCATTCGAATGAAGTTGTTTCGCGTACTTTATGTTCAACATAAAGTATAAAGTAAGATTATACCAAAAAAAACTAAGGACAATACATTAGTAGTCTCCTTTTGAAGATAATAGAGTGTTAGGCTATAGTCCACCGCGATAGCCAAGTGTGGATTAGTAGACTTCACACACTTGAGATTTTTTTTTAAGAACTTAGTTGAGGTTTTTTTTTTATTACACTGAAGTAGCAAACGAGCATGCACT
Source organism: Cecropterus lyciades (assembly GCA_002930495.1). NCBI lineage: Eukaryota > Metazoa > Arthropoda > Insecta > Lepidoptera > Hesperiidae > Cecropterus > Cecropterus lyciades. Next base: position 480,428 of record MOOZ01000852.1, read on the forward strand.
CCACCTG
>MOOZ01000852.1:480812-495161 GCA_002930495.1 Cecropterus lyciades
ATTACACTGAAGTAGCAAACGAGCATGCACTCCACCTGATGGTAAGTGTTTACTACCGCTCATGGACATCTGTAAGCAACTGCGTATGGAACAGTGATTTTAAATGAAGTCGATCACAGATGCGTTGCTTCTTCCGAGGACTAAGATGGTCGCCTCATATATAAGTGAACTGAAATATTAGGTTTCATTACGATGTTTTCCTTAACAGAAAATCGGTCATAATTAAGTTTTTGACACATAACATTGGTATTTAAGGATTGGTGGGGTCGAAGGCACTCAACGAAGAGAGTATGCGGCCAGTGTTGGACCAACTGAGAGACCATCTCATCGCGAAGAATGTGGCAGCCGACATCGCTAACAAGCTGTGCGAGTCCGTCGCTACTAAACTGGATGGAAAGGTAAGTCTGCCTCTTCCTACATTGATGGCCTCACAGGAGGATTTTTTCTTATGTTGCGGGTGCTGCGGACATACACAATGACGAATACATAACACCCAGACCCAGAACATTCATCACTTAGACATTTGTCTGGCCGGGTATCGAACCTGAATCTTCCGTAGGTCAGATCCGCATTGACAGTCAGACCGTCCTGCCGGGGGTCGTTAAATTGTATGTTAATATGCCAGTAGACCTTGTTTTGAAATTATACATAGTAGTAGGAGATTCGGAAATACATTTAATATTATATCGATTATAATCTCAATTTAGATCATAGTATGTTTTTTTTTGCACCTATTGTCGATGTACTCATCTCGTCCATTGATTGGTCACCACAGTGACGGATGACAGACAACTTCATCTGTCAAGTGCGGACGTTACGTCACTACTTGGCGTGCCCTCGTCGTTTCCCCTAATTTACAAATTTACAAATCGTTATCGAACGTTCGCAAGTGTTGTGTATACTAGCTTTAGCATTACTGAAACCATCCACATCATCGCCGAGCTCGTGGACCATCGAGGTGGAGATCATCGAGGCTGTACGCAGACCAAGGTACGTGCCGTGCTTGTAACATAAACGCTTTCTACACTCATAGACCCACAGTAGGATTTTCTCCTGTGTCGTGAGTACCATGGACACACAAACACCCAGACCCAGAACAGAAATCTAAACTCATCATTCAGATGTCTGTCTGCCCGGGGATCGAACCCGGGACCCACTGCGTGTCAGACCGGTATGGTGAGCTCTCCGCCACGCGGTTCGTCAAAAATCGCGGGTCGCTTGTGTCTTAGCTGTTGTGGCCTATCATAAGAACATCGTTGAAGATTCCATCGCTCTGACTTCCGTCAGTCCCTAGAGTTGGAATTAAAGCCGTCCCCCTTTTGGTGGACGCGTATCCTACATAGTAAATATTTTAAATAATATTTCATTATTTATTTTTGTACTTGTGTAATTAAATTGCTATTATAAATTACAAAACGGCATAGTTTCTTGCTTGGACAAATTATAATTGCTACAACATATTAATCTTGTTTTTTTCTGTATCACATACATATACACGTACTATACTCGGGTCGCATTCGATCTGGAACAAATGTGAACAAATCATAAAAAATTCTATGTAGAGTTATCATCAACATGCACGAATTTGTACACAAATGCATTTTATATTCAACCAAAGTGTGCATTTTCGCGATATAATTTTATTAACAAGATTTGATTAACTAATAAGGACCAACTGCAAGATAATATGGTAAAGCCGGTCAAACAAAAATTAATTATCATTATTGTCATTATATAACTTATGATGTTACAACCTTAATTCCCTGCAGGGATTTGTAACCTATGAAATTATTGTATTAATTTAATGTTACAGTTCTGATTATAAAATGTTTATGCCGATAAGAGTTTGCTAGTATGTGATTTTCGTTCCAACTAGGTCGTATTATTATCTATAATAAAGTCGTTTCATTTCACTTTATAATGCTAAGTGTATAATGTTAAATGTTAAAAAAATTACAGAAGACAGGTATATTATTTATGATAACGTACTTTATTAAACATTTAAGCTTATAATAAAACTAATTTAAGCTAATAAAAAATTGAATTGCTTTAAAATAATAAGTATGACAAACATTTAAGTTAATGGTAGATAAAAAAAAAGCTGGTAAAACAACAAAAAGTTTCATCCCCCTGCCTGTCAGTGGTTGCTAGGCCACGCTTTGTTATTAAACATTCCATATCGAATTTGCCCCGAGTATAGACACATACTTACATACATTACACTAAGATTCCCTGTGATAAGATTGCCATGGACACGGACGACTAGGCCCGGAATAGAAATTTAGCACATTATTTATTTATAAACCGAGTCGAATTTAGACAGATTTTTTAGATCGGACATCGAACCCGGTACCCTGTCAGACCTATATTACCATGCCATTACGTTATTAATTAAAATCACCCATATTCCAGGTGCTGGGTACATTCGACAGCGTGGCGAGGACGGTCCGCGCGACGCTTACAGAATCTCTAGTACAGATCCTGTCGCCGCGACGCCGTGTGGACATCCTACGGGACTGCCTGCACGCCAAGCAGCAGGGCCGGCCCTACGTCATGACCTTCTGTGGGGTGAGTACGGTCACACTCACTACAAACGAATAAACGGACGAATTAGACGGACACAAAAACTAAAAATAAGTCATACAAGTACATAATTGACACATGCAAAAAAACATCGCAAAAAAGCACATGAAATAGAAACAAACAACAATAACAAGAAAAGGCATGCAAATTATTGTAACATGCAAAATAGAAATAAGTATTACAAAATTTAACATGCGAAAATTACTTTGTCTTACTTAGTGTTGACTTAAAAATTAATATAAAAATGTGTAAGTTTTTAAGCAGATAAACTTTCTATAAAAATAATATGAACAAATAAAACTATAAGTTCATCTTATTATTGGCAGTATATATAAAAGTATTGTTTGAAAGTGTATAGGCTAATCAATGTCTTTTTTTAAATATTTTCAAACCGTGCATAAAATTTAGGCCATACATTTTTGTACAATTCACACTCAAAACAACAAACAACCTTTACTCTGCGCCTTTTTGAGATACGAGCCAACAACAACAATCAATCAGTTAAACATAAAAGAGCCCATAACCAGCCTTTGATAACATTTCCAGGTGAACGGAGTAGGCAAATCAACTAACCTGGCCAAGATCTGCTTCTGGCTTATCGAGAACGACCTATCAGTGTTAGTGGCCGCGTGTGATACCTTCCGAGCTGGTGCCGTGGAGCAGCTCCGAACCCACGCCAGGAGGCTGGATGCCATGCATCCACCATCAGCTCATGGGGGCAGGAAGATGGTGCATCTGTATGAAAAGGGATACGGTGAGAAACTATATTTTTAACAGACTAGGTTATTTCTGCGTCTCCGTCCGCTTCGATTACAATTACCAAGGTAATGAGTATCCCTTGTGTTAGTCCAGGTTATAAACTATCTGTGTGCCAAAATTTAGCGAAATCCGATCAGTAGTTTTTGCGTGAAATAGGACTAAGATGTGTGAAAAGTGGACCGGCAACTATACCCTCCCACCCCACGCAAAAACTGCTCCACCCTAGAAATAAGTGTGGCAGTCGAATCATACTCATTTTACCTTACAAATAAACTCATTCATATCTGGTGTTCTCGGGAGTAGCAACGCATCTGTAATTTACTTCCAATAAAATCTATAATAATTACAATTGTCCACGCTCGTGGTGGACTGCATACTCCTTTGCATCTTATAAAAATATAATAATACATACTTGTCAATGACAAGGAATACTTCAAATATTTTAGACAGTAAGCTACAACTTCTAGCACTCGTATAACAATTCAGGAAGGGACCTTATTACTATTATTTTTAATATTATAGGCAAGGACGCTGCCGGCATCGCCATGGAAGCGATCCGCTACGCCGCCGAGGCGAAATTGGACGTAGTGTTGGTGGACACTGCCGGCCGCATGCAGGACAACGAGCCACTGATGCGAGCTCTCGCCAAGCTTATTAAGGTAAGACCGAGAAGCTTATCGAGGTGGGATCGCGAAGTTTATTGAGGCGTCACCTCAATAAGTTTATCGAGGTAGAATAGAGAAGTTTATCGTGGTAGGATCGAGAAGTACATCGAGGTAGGGCCGAGAAGTTCTTTGATATGGGACCGAGAAATTCATCGAGGTAGGGCCGAGTAGTTTTTTGAGATGGGAATGAGAAATTCATCGAGGTAGGACCGAGAAGTTAATTGCGGTAGGGCAGAAAAGCTTGTCAAATTAGAACCGTAAAGCTCGTCAAGATACGACCGAGATAATATTGATAAGATTATATTAACCGAGACGTTTATCGAGGTAAGATCGCGACTTCATTGACAATAGGCATATCTACTGGAAACTTCGTGTGTCTAATTTCTTAATACACATACTAATATTACTATTTGGTATTTTTCCTACGGTAAATGAAAATTGATCCGTCATCGTAGTGTGGTTTTTATGTAGCGCTTTTAATTTAGACAATATTAATAATAATATATTATGCGATATAAATATATTTTCAAATATGTAATCTAATATCTAATTTATTCTGACATATTACAGGTAAACGAGCCAGACTTAGTCCTGTTCGTTGGTGAGGCGTTAGTCGGCAACGAAGCGGTTGACCAACTGGTCAAGTTCAATCAGGCCTTGGCTGACCACAGTTCCTCATCCAACCCTCACATGATCGACGGGATAGTGCTGACCAAGTTCGACACGATAGACGATAAAGTGGGCGCTGCTATATCGATGACGTACATCACTGGGCAACCCATAGTGTTCGTGGGTACGGGACAAACGTACACGGATTTGAAGGCGCTTAACGCGAACGCTGTGGTGCATGCGTTGATGAAGTAGGGTGATGTCATAAGGGTAGTAAACTACGACCAACTCCAACGTGTGTGAAACTTAATGTGATGTCTTCAGTCTGTAACATCATCTCATGTGTAACACAACAGTCTGCATTCCTGCGTACTCCAACAACACGTTCTCCCTCTTAGTAAACGATTTTATCTCCCCTCCCCTACCAAGCATAACGTGTGTATGGTCAATAGCTTTAAGTTAATAGCGTTGATAAAGTAGGCGTGGCGTCACAAGTATAGTAAACTTCGATTTTCTCCCCCTACTAAACGTCACGTTTGTGAAGCTATAAATTTGACGTCACTTAAATCAGTCCCCATTACTGTGTATTCTAATAATGTGTCTTTAGTCCTCCCATCTTTAATCCCCCCTCACTACCAACCACCACGTACATGCAACGGTAATGTTACGTCACAAATCGGTCTCTATTCCTGTTTACTTTCGCAAGTTTAAAAGTTTTCGTCTCCCGTCACCTCCTTACATATTATTACTCCCCTCCTACTTATTTTTGTGACGTCACACTCAAATTAGTCTTTATTATTGTGTACTCTCACATAGTAAATGCTTAAATCACCCCCTAATAAACTTCACGTGTGTAAAATTATTAATGTGAAGTCATACTCAAGTCAGTTCCAAAAAATATTGACTTACTCATTAATTATTTAAATTTATCAATATCGATTTTAATTGGTATGCAATATAGGAAACATGCATTCTACTGATACCTCCGGTTGTCTGTAATGTGCAAATTTTATGTGTCGGATATTGCCCATACAAAAACGCACACGTTAATTAAATAGTTCATTCTCGTACTATATCAAGTCTATATTTAAAAAGATAAAACATTTACAAGTACCTTTTTTATCTTTTGTTTGTCAATCAATCCTATTTTTTTGTTTCGTAGCTTTTGTGTTATCATTAAAATTATGAATATAGTCGAATTGCACTGCGCGAAAAGTAGTCTTAATAAATATATAATTTCTATTATCTAATATGAAGAATTGTTAACGGTATATGATTTTTAATATGACTTAAAATACTATTAACGTTGAAAATATTATTCATAGAAAATGGAAATGGTAATGGTTATCTTAATTATTATGAAAAGAATAAATGTTTATTTTTGTATATTTTTTTCTTATGCGTTCCAGGGGTTTTTTGGTTGGGAATTGTCACAATGCATGTAACTTGTGTCAATATAAATGTGATTCAATATGGCTTTAATATTCGCTCACTTATACATATACTATACGGTATAACTATACGGCAAAAGCTCCTTATTCGGGAGGGTTAGATTTCCTCGATATGCTGAGAATACAGAAACCGCGAATAACTTGCAGTACTCGAAGAAAGAAGACGCTAACAGAAGACGCCAAATCTGTTTACTTGACCGAGTTTACTGTTACCGACTACAATTGCGAATAATTTTTTTGTCGTGAATACAAGGAAATTGGCATAATTTTTTACTCGCGAATACTGAAAACGCGATGCGGAAACCGTGAATTTAGAAAATTTGGCTGTATAGATTTTTTTTTTTTGGCTGTAAGAGATTTTTATTGAATAAAAATCTCTTATTATAACTTTCTTTCCAAATTTCTCATGATTTGTAATTGTTTATGAATTCTTCGTCGTAGGCATAACTTCGATTGTTACAGCTTTTTTAATAGTATTATTCCTATTTACATTATTATTAACATTGTTTTATTACTAAAATCATCTATAATTTTAGCGCTGTTACATTATATAGTACAAGATAGAGATGATAGAAATTACATCATGTTGAAATGAATTCTTTATTGATACAAGTTACATTAAATTATGTTTTAATCGGCTGTAAATTTATTTAGTATTGCCATATTATTTGTTTAAAAGAGTTGACTATTTTTTATCTGTGTTTTATTTTTTAAACTGTAACAACCTTAGTTTGTTAATGGTAATATGTATTACATTTATCATCAAAAAATATGGAATATTAATAATCTTTACAATATATACTTAGGCAATTATGTGTACGTATAACTTCAGGAAGATTTGGCCTGTTTCACAATGTCTCAGGTTATTATAATAAAAGAATTATGTCATGGAAACGAAATGATAAAATAATATGTATGTCTTTATTATGTATGTCTTCGAAGGTACACATTTTAGCAATTTTAATATATTTACTTATCTTTCACTACGGAGTAGTAGGAACAGTTAAATTTCGTAAGAATTTATTAGTTATTTGAGCTACTCGAAGATTTTGTACTCAATACATTTCTTTTATAAGATATAAGTAGCAGACGAGCATGCGATCTGTCCGACTATAAGTTGTCACTGCCGCCCAGGAACGTCTGTAAGTCTATCTGAAGTGAATTATAGATGCGTCGCTACTCCCGAGGACTAAGATGGTCGCCTGGAACATTGTGAAACAGGTCTTTGCTATATTATGTTATAACAATTTTTCGCTCAAAACATAGTCATAATGCATCACTGAGTATCACTTATTAGTATGAATTTTAATACTTTCACCTTGCACGCTTTAGTGTGATTTAGGCCTATTAAATTTTTGTGCTTCAACTTTATATTGTGCAGATTGGTGTGTAGCTGATTAGTTAGGTCCAGGAAACATTCCTTAGGCGTTGTAACGTTTACCCTAAACGTTGAGCGATTTTGTGTATTTTTGCTAAAATTTGCAGCGAAATTTCGTGGCCTTATAAGATCAGACGAAAATATTTCGCTGCATGAATAATAACAAAACATAAAAACGCTAATTTTACAATAAAACCAGGATATAAATCAAACAATGTTTCTTGTTTTTTTTTTAATTATTGAAGTTAAAATGATAAGAATTAAGTCCATTAACCATGTGAAGTTACGTCACCAAGTTTTCAGTTGTAAAATAATATAATAAAGAGAAAACTGTATATATAATTTAAAATTGATGAATTTTGAATTGTGCGGTTATCCATGCAAAGCAACGTGTTGTTTAACGGTCAATGGCCACTTTCAAGCAGACTGACGCTTTAAATTTCGTGGTCGTCTGGTGTCTGTACCTGTTGTTAAATGGTAACTGCGGCCTATAGCCATCTTGAAATCCTTATCTAAGCACATGCTAATTCATAATATAAAAAACTTGATTTTATTTATTGTCTGTTGTCTTTACTGGCTGAACCGATTTCTACGGGACTTTCGCGGAAATATAAACAATTTGCTCCAAATATATATCTCCAAATATACTTAACGTTATTCTGTAAAATCGATAAATCGCAAAGCTAGTAGCAAACCTAATAAAATGTTAATAAAGTTAGTTGTAGTCTTAGAGTAATAATAAGCATAGAGTGCTTGGCATTCAGTGTGGTATGAATAGTTGGTAAATGTGTTATCGAGATAAACGTAACATAGTCGTGAAATGTAGTATACTGCTGGTTGTCGGCTTACTTGCATATGAAGCGACCATCTTAGTTCTCGGGAGTAGTAACGCATCAAACGTGAGGTTCAACTTATTCTACTTGAACTTAATTATTGACTTCCTTATCCCACGCTTAGTGATAGTGTTCTGACCTATGCCTGCTGTTCATACCCGAGTAGACTCGCTCTATGTTAAGTATTACTCTGAGGTTGTAGTATTAATTTTTCAGTGCCTTTTAGCGCGATGAGCTACTAACGCGCAAGAACCCAACACTGCCTAATGCCTGTAGGTTCCCATTAACGGTCGCAGCATTCGGTATACGCGTCATTATATCGTACAGTGAGAATTAAAGGTAACTATTGGGAAAATTGCATTTTGTGGAAATAACAAAATTGTGATTGCATTTTGGGGAATTGTCTTTTTCTAGTACGAAATTTATAATATTATTAGGTATTATTAAGTAGGATTATCAGGTAATCCCAATAACGTAGTTTCAAGTATTTAATTCAATTTGTCGAAATTTTGAGTTCGGTCCTTTTGTCAATATAATTATTTATTCTAATATATTTTTAAACAATGTGTGCAAATTACAATAACAAGACTCAGTAAGTTATGTTGCCTACAAAATATATAATATAAATGTGCAATTGGCAAAATGTTTATTTCCACTTGGTTTGATTCATCGTTTTGATCATGATTAGTGCAAGGACGTCTCATAATATGCCGGATGCTGCGAAACATTTTAGATATATAAATATACCACAAAGTAAAACATAAGATGAAGTTAATTCGATAAATTTTCATTTTAAAATTGTATATGAAATAAAGTATGCATATCGTACAGTGAGAATAAAAGGGATTTCATGGAACATTTGCGTTTTTTGGGAATTTTAAAATTATGTTCGCATTTCGGGGTTTCTTAAAGGGCGCGGTCGTTAACGGGACGTAACATTTATGTTTGTCCTTTTGTAACACGAAATCGTCACTTTTTAATTCGCTAGACGATAGACTAAATTATTAGTAGAGATGCACCGGATCCTACTTTTGCCGGGTACTCGGTAACTGAGTATCCGGTGCAAGTTTATGCCGGATAAAGTACCCGGCCTGAAAAGACGTACATACCCTCCATTTCCCATTTGGGCGCGACTGACGGTCAAGTGAAGCGGTCCGCGCCTCGCGCATTCGTGCCGGCCGGCGGACGCTCGGTTCCTTCGGTCTCTATATCGGTCTCTACCTTATTTGAAGAGTCTCGCGATTAGATATTTAACCACTCCCACCAGCTCCGTATACAGTGAACGCCTCTTCGGAGGCGGGACTTAACTGAGATCGTGCTGAAGAGCTTGTATTTCTTCACCATAATTTACCTCTTTATCTTTTATCTTTATCTCTTTCGGGTATCCGGCGCCATTACCCGGTATCTAGCCAGATCTTGAAAAAGTGCCGGATCCGCCGGGTACCGGATCCAAACCGGGTACCCGTCCTATCTCTAATTATTAGGAGTATTTTCTAGAATTTCACTCAATTTGCCGAAATTTTGAATTTCCCTTTCGTTCTTACTGTGCGATACATTACTTTGTATGTATTGTATATAGCTAAAACGAAATTTAATATGAATAAATTGCTGTTGATTTAATACTTGATTTTTAATAATTTGTTTAAAAGGCTCTGACCAAATGTGAACTTAGATCCAAAATGTATATGTGATTTGCAGTTATTGTAACGAGTGAAATAATTATTATTAATTCTAAAACGAAAAGTAAAAGTTGTGTACCATATAGTTATTTTGTAATTGTATTAGAATTAATAATAAAGTACATTTCTAAATATAATTGATAATTTTGTTTCAATTAAACTATTGAAAATAAATGACGTGTAATTACTTATATTCTTTTATTTCTTACCAAAATATTTTATTATTGAAAACATATTAAGTATAGTTCTCATTTAGTCATTTCTGAAATAAGTAAGAAAATCATTTTTTTGCTACACAACTATATTTGTGAAGAAGAAATATATATTTCATTAAATAGACACGCGTACACGGTAAAAAATGCCTGTGTTTTAACATAAAGGTAAATCTTTGTGGTTCGATTTATAAATATCAGCGCTATACTTACTTCTGCACCTTAAAACAGCAGTGCTTAGCGCTGCTGTGTTTTAATTTGAAGGGTATAAATTGTGGTTTCAGTGTAGTCTCCTCTGGTAGCAACGCATCTGTGCCCAATCTCAGGTAATACTACTCGATCGACCACCTGGAGGGCGGCCGCTTCTGTGGAAGCTCCCAGGCCTGGTTTAATCTCCGACCACCAGGAGGACGACCGTCGGCTCGTAGGTTAACGACGCACGAAGTCCGTACCACCTACTCAACAGTGGGTATGGTAAATATCTTTTACATTGTTCATTATAACTACTGTAAATGTTTTCATTAACATTGTATTATTATGTATAAATGTGAAGGATCCGGGAGATATTCGATCTCCTGGAAAAATGCCCGGGTAAAGAGATTACCCCTCGAAGCTCGAACATCTCTGCCCAACCGCCCTAATGTTGACTTAGCCGTAGCATATGAGAGACCGGAGAGTAAGACGACCCCGTTATTTTTATTATTCAAGTAAAACTGATCTTATCGGGGGTTGATCAGAGATTTTACTAGACGGTAGTGGCCGTATACAACCAGTTAGCTATTTCTATATTAGGCATAATTATACATTTTTTGCGAGATAGGAATAGCAAACGAACATGAAGTCTACCGTGCGGTGGTGATGTCACAATCGAATGAACTTTTAATGATTCCCAACGTCCTTTAATGTGTTGGACAGAAGCAGTAACATGGCAGCGTCCAGTTTACACATAATAGGCGTTTTATACCTAATAGACGAGTCATTACAAACGGCTAATAAAATTGTATCTGACCTTTTCATTAAACTACTTCCTAATTACGGCGAATAATTTTCACGTTTATTTTTGGGATAGCTCTGGCGTCGAGCACACATTTTGAATGTAACTGTTTTAGTTAAATATGAATGACTTGTATTTAAACAAGGATAGAAAGATGGAGTTATACGAATCTGTGAAAACAAGTGTCCTCAATTTCAAGTTAGAACTGTGTTGCTGCTTAGCCCCAATAAGAATAGGTTTGCTTGTGATTGGATATTTTAATGTGTTTATGGCGGTAAGTGAAAATTTTATACTTAATGCGAAAGAAGTTCCTCTGAAGGGTCAACTTCAGAGGAACAGGAGACACAGCTTCTTACTCGAGGCGTTCTAACTTAGTCCTCTGGGGTGGCAAAACATAAGTGGCCAATCTCAGGTAAGACACCAGTCTTATCTGAGGTTAATTACAGATGTCGTCGCGAAACCTCTAGGTATTTACAAAGTGATAGAATTTGTATGGTTCTATCGGGGAATACCACGACCACACTTTTTTGTATCGTGAGTCAGTTTTGCGGTGGAAGCGTGTGGCTTACTTTTATTTGAAGTGATCATGTTAAAAGCTTCAGATAGAACCTCTGTTTTATATGAAGTTGCTTACAGATGTCCATGGGCGGCAGTAACCATTTATCAGGATAGTTTGCTATTTTAATCTTTAAAAAAATGAACTGCATACAAGTTTGCTTCTTCTAAATTCTACTATAAAAAAGGCCGGGAAGGAAGCATGCTCGTTTGCTACGTTAATTGAAGAATAGTAATAACTCTGTAAATTTTCAGCTATTATTCTTAGTGGGTGTCGCGGACGATGCTATGACGCCCCCATTAATGGCTGCCCAGGCCAAAATTAACGAGGACTACATTTCAAAACCACTTGGAATCCTGGCATACTCCACTGAGCTGGCGTTTAACACTCTGCTGTTGTGTGGGATGTATCGGGTGTGTTACACTGTGCAATTAGCAAAAGAAATACCTTACACTTACATACCTCTTCACGTATTATTCTCTGAGATCAAAACTATACAAGTTACTTTATGAAAAGGCCCTTAAATAATTATTCAAACGCTTTTTTAAATCTTGATCTATTCCAAAAATCATAAGAATACACTTTAAAGTATTAAACTATTTATATAAAACTGTAGATATGAAAAAGTTTTGACGTGCCTACATCCATATCCACAGTAAATACGTATTTTTGTGGTTTCACCCTGATTTTATTATAAAACCAGCCTGTATTTTATTTCATTATTCCCTACAATATACTATGCAGTAAAAGAATATTTTGGTACCTACATAATAAGGGTAATGTATAATACATTACGAAAGCCAATAAATGTTAGTTTCTTTCCCTACCTCCTTGTCTGCGAAGGCAATAAAGTTTTTCGTCTTTTAGCGCTTCCCCTATGCTTACGTAAACACTTATTCTAAATTTACAGAAGGACACAATGTTGCTTACTGTGTACATGTACTTCGTGGTCGCGTCCATCATCGCCTCGCTGCTGGTCTACTCCATCGTCATCGCAGCCATCTCGGTGCTCATCCAGTTGGTTATTTTGTTAGATTGGTGTAAGTTACATAGGTGTAGTGTAAGTTGTATAATAATACATGTAGATTGTGGTTGTTTTTTTTTCTATCGCTATTCTGATTGTAATTATAAGAAAAAGGAGGGGAGGGCTTAGGAATTCCCAACCCCACAACACATACGAAAAAAAAACCTTCAAACGGGAGTATATTTTTTATATGACATTTTATATGATCCGGACATAAGGTGAGAAAAACAAATCAGACAACAGACGACCTTTTTCTTTCGCAGCTGTTTTATTCCTCTTTAATAAAGCTATAGCTACGCCAATGAGATATTACGTTTATCGTTGCGAACTTTTTTCTCCGAATCGCATGATACTTTCCTTCGCCATTGAAGCGAATAATGTACCTGGTTAACCAGAATAGATAAATACAGCCACAATAGGCTGAAATGTAACTGATGTTTTAATTGCAAGTTAATTACGAATATATGTTACTTTCAGTATTTCAAGGGTACCTGATCCTCTTAGTGCGGAGTGCTATTGTGGAAATCAAACAAAGTCAGTTTTCAGAGAAGAACGGTCAAGTCACTCTATATTCAGTGGTTAAAAAGTCAGATGAGCTTCCGCCAAAAGAGACGAAAGTTGAACAAGATGTAGAAGTTGCCATCAAATCTGAAGATGTGACCGAAGACGTGAAAGACGAAACGCCGCATCCTGAACTGAAAAAAGACGAGCTACCGAAGCTGGAGACCATTAACGAAAGTAAGAAAGAGAATATAAATGTCGTGTGAATGTTATTTTACTCATTTTTGTTAAACTAAAGCGTATAATACTCACCGACTGTTTTACTTATATATCAAATAATAAAATGTTAAAAAATGGATAGGTTTTTATTTTTAATACATACACAATAATAACATTAGTGGCAACAACTAAGTCTGGTGATAGAAACCGTGGCTTAATTCCGGAGGCACCTATCACTGTCACATTAACACGTTTATTTTTTGCCTTATAACAACTGTGTGGTGCGCGGATCCATGGGCGTCAACATCTACTTACCATCAGGTCAAATACATTTTGCAATTTGATATAAAAGTGGTGGGAACATTCCTATATACTGCTGGTTTATAGTTTTTTGCCTGTTTGATCAGCCTCTCATTAATTAAGATATCAACCGATCTGATAAAATTTATGATAGGAGTGTATAGTCTATCATGTACGGTCGCGGATTTACGCATTAGCCGCTATTAGGCTAGTACTCAAAGGCGTGGTCGAAATGAATTCGTCACCCCCCACGTAGGATTTAAGTCAGCAAAAAAAAGATGAAGATAAGCTGGAATATTCTAAATATTCTGCCGCCCCCAAGACTTGCCATCCGAGGGTCATGGAGCACTCTGGTGGACGAAGAGAATCGACAAGATAGCGTTATATTTGTCGCCTCTCAAATCTGCCGCCCTCAGGCTGCTGGTACATCCGCCACTGTATAAAATATGTAAGTTACAAATATCACAGGTAGTAAGTTAGGAAGGGTTAAAGAAACTTTGTTAACTAAACCTAACTAACCAATGTAAAAAACCTTGACGACCCGCGTGGCGGAGCGGTCTGACACGCAGTGGGTCCCGGGTTCGAT
>MOOZ01000852.1:495177-516519 GCA_002930495.1 Cecropterus lyciades
GGGTCTGGGTGTTTGTGTATTCGTCTTTGTGTGTCCATGGCACCCACGACACAGGAGAAAATCCTACTGTGGGGCTATGAGTGTAGAAAGCGTGTTTTAAAAAGCGTGTGTTTTTTTCAATATAATACGGCGTATTTGAATAAAAAAGCAAATTAAACGACCCGTTGTATTTGGTCGTATATATACGAGTCAGGCGAATTCTGCCCGAAAATGTTTGTCACATAAATGCGACATAAGCGGTTAAAGGTTTGGGGAAAGGGTTAGCTATAAATAAAAGTCAATATTACAAAAATATGAAGAATGAGATTTATTTGTTGATCACTTACATATTAAAAAACCTAATATTAATCTGGATTGATTTACCTTTAAGCTTTTATTGGTAAATCAAGCCGGATTAAAATTAGGTTTCTAATATGTAATCATCTAATATATAAACTGAATCATTTACTTATAAACTATTATTGTTTTGGTCTTAAGTATGGTTCACAATGTACTGAACATTTTGTCGTATTCCATTTAAACGCACCCACAGATGCTTGTACAGTATTGAGCCTTTTTTTATACATTTCGGTTGTGGATTTTGGTCCTTGAAACTTATTTTTAAATTTATGAAGCGTTCCATGAACCAAAATAAGTAAATACTCATAGACAAGATTATATTATTATTATCATGAGTAGACTCACTGAGAATCAAAATTAAGAAGGTCCATGGACTACTTCGTCAAAAAAGAAATTAAAGGTCAGAAATCACATATTATAAACCCACCTCCTTCACATTGGTGTAAAATTCGCAGTTTACATCCGTGAACAAGGTCGTGTACCTTGTTCACGTATTACGTGTACATTTATACTGACATCAAATTATTGAATGCCAATCGATAAAAAAACGTTAATGTGTGGATCAGACTAACGTAATGCGCTATTGGATCAAATACGCGTATCCGATTTACTTGTCAAAGCATAATAACGCCGTGTGAATCCGACTTAGGAACATTTCTTTACCACAAACCGAAATACATTACTTGGTAAGTAATAAACATATTGAATTATATCGAGGTAACATTTCACTCAATAACTGAAACATTTTTATGTTACGATATATTTATTTCTATAATGATATAATATAAACTAGTCCTTCTTACAAAACAATTAGTAAATTAACTAAATAAATTTATGTTTATTTTTTATCAATAATCACTAATCTCAAGACGTAGATAATATCCATCTTTTAAATCACATTTAATCGCATCAGGTTAAGTAGCTTAAGATGATATTTCCATTTCAAAAATAGACGTAACAAATGAGCCTGAAAACAATCTATTGTTAAGTGTCAATCATCCATGGATACCTGTTACCGTTTTTATTAGCTGTCGAACTTTTATAAATTGTTATAAAACTATTAAACACTAACTTATTCCCGTGGCTCTGTCCGCTTCGGTCACATTTACCACGGTAATGATTATCCCATGTGTTTATCCAGGTCATAAACAATCTGTCTGCCAAATTTCAACGAAATCCAACTAGCAGTTATTGCGTCAAAGAGTAAAAACACACATTCAACTTTCGCATTTATAATATTACGTAAAAAGTAAGATTCGTTAATTTAAACATTGTTACAGATATGAGTTAACCTTGCTAGAGTTTTTTTTTTGTTATATTATATAACATTATTAAACAGATAATAACATTTTTCAAACAAAATTCGACACGGTCGACTGAAATAATGATTGTAAAATTCTATGCAAAAATAACATTCTGCAAAATTTCTCCTGATATTTTGTCGCTCTATTGAAAGCTGCGCTTATGCATTTCTTACTCTATCACGCAAAAAAAGAAACGAGAAAGAAATTTGGTACACATATTTAGTGCATTATTGACTATGACCTGGACTAACAATATTTAGACGCGTTGTTCCCGTGAAGATTTAGTTTGTCTTGTAGAACATAGTAACTTTAATCAGTTAACATAGGGTAACTGTTCAAGGTTAACATAAGTATACAAATAACAAGAGTATGCACAATGTACGAGCAGTTATTTAAATGTTTTTATATGTAATGGATTGTTGGACAGATAATTTTCCTTATATCTGATTTACATTATTGCCGAACAATTAATAATACGAGAACGAATACGATAGCAAAAGGATTTTTTAAGGATAGAAAAGCGACACGCTGCAGTAGCTTTGAATTTTTCTACGTTAACGTAGTATTCATGGCGAGTAACGAATAAACCCGACAAAGTTGCACACACTCGAATTCGTGTCGTCTATACTCGGCGGGTTTCTGAATGAGGCAATAATACTTTAGAATTTGGTAGCTATATGAAGATCTTTAAATTCAGTTAATGTCTTGTTGCAAAATATATTCTCTGAATAGGTTAATTACGACTTTACCCCGACGTTGTCCCTCTGACGATGTTATAATGATCCCTCGGAATACAGTCGACCCACTGTAAACCTACAATCATTTTGCAAATTGGCGTCAAATTAAGGAATGCGTTGGAACATAGTATTATTTATACTTAACTTTTGACTTATTGTAATTCAGAACAATTTAAAAAAGAGCACCTTGTAACTCGGAAAATAGCTAAGCATTAATCGAAACGGATTATATCTTACGTCGTAAATGTTTAAACGTACATTTACGACTATTTGGTTCGTTGGAAAACAATAGGCTTGTGTTCATTAAGACTGAATCGGATAGACTGTGGTTTCTAATGAATGATCATGTTATATTGATAACAAAAAACTAAATTATTTATTAAGTAAATAAGGATTGTTAATATTTTTACGAACGAAATTCAGCAAAAATAGACATTCAGTGACGTGACAGTGAACGCCAATCAGGAAGCATGACGTCACACCGTGACAAACACCATTGTTGTATATGACATCTTCATAGAAACGACGAACGAATGAATTAATCAAAGTAACATGACAGCTGTCATAATTCATAGTCTCGGTTTGTTTAGCACGGCGTGATGTCATTTAAGTCGCCATGACAGTCTTGTGCGTTTTCGAGATATATTGAAATTTCAATTTCAAGATGCAAAATATTTATATTAATAATTCGAATTAAAATATATATATATTTTTCTTAGTTTAAATCCGTAATAAGGTAAAGTATTAAGCAGTTTTTGAAATTTAGTCAACTAGCCTATTGTCGCCGGATATCTTTCCATCAGAGATGTGCGAAATAGCTAATGCATGGTTAAGTATCGAATCCAATAATACTGCTTGATTTTCATTGCTTAATTTAGCGGTGGTTAGTTAGCTGTTAGTGATAACTTATGGGAGGGTAATCCTCTTCGTTACGTAACGCGTAACGGCGCTAGTAAGGCTTCTCTCTCTCTCGCATAACGCAGCAGCCTCCTTTGCTCTGAGTCTTAACTCAATCTCGGACAGACGCTTCTCTTAATTCTCTTCGCATAACTCGGTGTTTAGTCATATTAGTGTGCGATAGACATAAGATTTTCTCAAGTTAAACAATTTTAATATTAAATAGTTCAACTTAGATTAGTAAAAGTTATCACTTCTGTCGAGCGTCCCGAGATGCACACGTTTTTTTTTATTTTTTTTATGAGGGAAGCGAGCTAAGGTTCAGATAGGTGTAACTATAAGATTTACAGAGGATATTTGATACTCGCTTAGCTTCGACTTCGCAAATTAGCTACCTCGTACATCTTCGATAGTAAGACACCCTTATAGAGGTAGGATTAACGCGAGTCCACTGTACTGCCCTCAGAAGCGCAAAAGCGGTATCACAAAAATATTACTTTTTTAAAATTTTGATGGCTTCTTATAGTTTAAGAATTTACGCACTTTATGACGTAAGCATAAAGATGGTAACTTTATTTAAACATTAAAAATCTAATTTTAAATTTTCCTTTCTCTCAATTATAAAGGTATATTTAGAAAACAACATTTACGTAACATCAATTTTTTCGAAATTTCAAATGACACATCGCTTTTGTTATTCTGAGGGCAGTGTATTCTTATAAAAAAACAACTTTATGTACATAACCATACTAAAACCATACTTATACATAATTAACAAATTATACCACATCCGACAAATATCAGTTGCATATAAAAAAAAAATATTGATCACTTTCGTACATGTCAGTAAATATACTCGGGAAGTATGTCAAATCACTTATTCATGGTCAGTTTGTTGAAGCTGCCGGCCAAACCGCGTCCTGAGAACAAATGTCACTATTAACATACGCTTTCTACACTCATAGCCCCACACTAGGATTTTCTCCTGTGTCGTAGGTGCCATGGACACATAAAGACGAATACCCGAACACCCAGACCCAGGACAGAAATCTTAATTCATCATTCAGATGTCTGTCTGGCCGAGGATCGAACCGGGAACGCAGTGCGCGTCAAACCGATATGGTGATCGTTCCGCCACGCGGGTCATCAAAAACATATATTATTAAGATTTGATACAGCACGTCTATGACAAGAACGAGTATCATGGGGTGGAATGCTCGTTTGCTTCTTCAATGATATAAAAGCCAGTGTCTTATAACAGCCGCGTTCTGGTGTGACGTGGTAAGGATGATACGTTTATATGAAACGTTCCATCTAAT
The DNA here is from genome assembly GCA_002930495.1 of Cecropterus lyciades. Classification (NCBI taxonomy): domain Eukaryota; kingdom Metazoa; phylum Arthropoda; class Insecta; order Lepidoptera; family Hesperiidae; genus Cecropterus; species Cecropterus lyciades. The sequence continues at coordinate 499,774 of MOOZ01000852.1, forward strand.
TCATTATTTCCGACATCGGGGATTCTAATGCCACGTTTACATTCGATCGGTGACCGAACGCGTCGACCGCATTTAGTTGAGCTGGCCTCCAATCCCCGTGTTCCCCAAACGGCGAGCAGATATGACCGAATACGGCCAGCCGTAACAAATTTTACAATAGGTCGCTCACCATAAACTGACCTCATTCCTATACTCTTTGTGGTTCGACTCCGGAAGCACCACCGTCACACCTGTTTCTGCCTAATAACAGCAGTGTTATGCGCTGCTGTGTTCTGGTCTGAAGGGTGTGGTAAGGGAGATATACTTTTCCGAGGCATTCCATCTTAGTCCTCAGCAACGCATTTGTGGCTAACCTTAGGTGGGACTTTGATTTTACCTAAGGTTGATTACAGATGGCAGTAGCCACTTACCATCAAGTGGGCTGCATGCTCGTTTGCTACTTCCATAATATAAAAAAAAAAACATATTTATAATATAGACAAATATTTACCTCTGCCGTGTCCAGCAGTCAGTATAGGGAAGTTGCTATCAGTTAACTCCGGAGCTTGGCGCAACTTGAGCGAATCTGAAAATTAGAATTTTATTTTATTTACTTAAAAAGGATAGCCTACAAGACAATACATTACACTTACAACTAAGAACTAGGTAAGGCTTAAATTAAATGCTGTCTTAATTACAGGCCACCACGGCATGCATCGTGGTCGAGTTTACATTTTTAAGATTATATTGTAACATTATTTTTTTAAACACGCTTTCTACACTCATAACCCCACACTAGGATTTTCTCCTGTGTCGCGGGTGCCATGGACACAAAAAGACGAACACAAACACCCAGACTCAGAACAGAATCCTAAACTCATCATTCAGATGTCTGTCTGGCCGGGGATCGAGCCCGGGACCCAATGCGTGTCAGACCGGTATGGTGATTGCTCCGCCACGCGGGTCCGCATATTATTTGAAAAGATGATGTGACAAATTGATAATTTCTTTCTTTTGGAAAATTCGGATTAAGAAATAAAAAACCGACAATTGGCCGAAGCAGTGAATTTCGAACTAAATCAAAGTTTCATTCCAATTTTCAATTAACTATTTTTAGTCTACTCTTCAAATGTTACTTACAATCAGTCTTGGGCATTCGCAGTGGGGTGTATGTCCTTTGTTCTTTTTTTACACCTGTGAAGAAAAAGGCATAGATTTATCTAGTTTCTGTCGATAGTTAACAGAAGATATTATTGGATTTCGCCTGGTGGTAAAAATTGAACCATAATCATTTAAAAATATGAGATTTCTACAAGTCTTATATCTTCTTAACCTGTATCTATGTATGTATGAATGACTAAATGCAAGACAAAAACACACACATACATATATATGGAGTGAATATCTCCTCAAGATTGGATTTTATTAACTCCTATAATTCGGGCACATATAATTCATTTTGATAAGATTGAAATGATAAAATCTTGAATTCATTCATCACCGATCCATTATTGTCCCACTGCTGGGCACGAGCCTTTTCCAGATTGGTAGAATTTGTAGACTTCACACTCTTGAGAACTTTTTTAAGAATTGTACACCGTAATTCTACACCGTAAAGCAGTGATAATTAATTTCTAATACGCACATAACTTTAGAAATATTATGGTGCCTAGGATTGGGACCTCGGACCCTCAATTTTCAACCATTAGGCTGTCATTGGTTCAAGGCTATCGCTTCTACATTATTTGAAAATAGTTATTAAGTTGAGACTAAAAATGAAATAAATAAGGATAAGAAATATAGAAACTTTTATCTATTAACGATAACAATATAGTGGAAATATATGTGAATACTTACTATCTGTTGTTGAATTGAGCAAGGAATTGTCCATAAAACTATCGCTGGCAATAGAGCTGCCGCATGCTGCGTCCTGTAATAATCCCGTATAATAAGTGTGACAATATGATAATTATTGAATTATATAAATATACGTATCATATATTGCATATATGTATATAAAACACACGCTTTCTACACTCATAGCCCCACACTAGGATTTTCTCCTGTGTTGTGGGTGCCATGGACACACAAAGACGAATACACCAACACCCAGAGCCAGAACAGAAATCTAAACTCAATTCAAATCTTGTCTGACCGGGGATCGAACCCGGGACCCACTGCGTGTTAGACCGGTATTGTGACCGCTCCACCACGTGGGTATATACATATATGATCACAAATTGTGTGTGTGTGACCACAAATTGTCGCTATCGCCCAGGTTTGGCAGAGAATGCCATTAGGTATTAAGTTCACATCTTTCAAAGGAATAAATAAAATTAAAATCAGCAGGGATGTTATGAAAATGAAATTTCGGATTTGGATACGGATATAAGGATAATATTATACCGCTTTTGGATACGGTTACGGATATGTCATTATTTCGGATTATCCGTAAGGATTTTTAAACGTAAATTACAAATGGATTACCCATTTGCTTTGTTTTAACGTTATTATTTGCTTATACAATCAGTCATATAAGTTATTATTAACCTAATCAATGTAAAGTGTTATTTACTAAAACTAAAAAAGAACGTGCCTTGAAAAATGTCCGAAATTACCCGAAACTTATATATTATTTTTTAAGATTGATGTAGCATGTGAAAATGCAGTCCACTTGATGGTAATTGGTCTGTACGCCCATGGTTTTTTTTTTTGAATTGTGTATTTGCTTTTGGCCCTATTGGCCTTAACAGCTTCACCGGGTTTTTGGGGCGAGCCTAAAGCTCAGCCGGGACAAGAAGGCTGAACTGGAAGGGGGATGGCTTCGGTCGCCGTTGCCGGGTTCCTCGACCTTCCTCCTTCGCTAGAGGGAGGGTCGGTTGCGGACCCAGCTAATGCCGGAGTCCTGGCCTTCCGCCTCTGATTAAGTGGGGATTGCGGCTGACCCAAGGGCACCTGTGAGGTACGGACCTTGGCTTAGGTCAGTTGCGCTGGGGCACTGGCGATGCACGACCGATCACGCGGGAATACCTTGTGATGGTTGTGCTATAATGGGGTCCTCGTCTCCGCCGGCGGGGACGGTGTGTAATATCTGTGTTTGTCCGCCCATGGACATCTGATGGTCGCCTTATATGAAAGTGAGCCGGCTACCACACACACCCTTACAGCGAAGCAATTCCTTCACGTCAGAAATAGGTGTGGTGTGGTGTGTGGTACCTCATCGATCGAATGAATACGTTTTACCATCTTGTAAAGTGGTCGAAATTCTAAAGGACCAGGTAATTTTAAGGTTCAGTTTTATCTGTAGTCAGTTTGATGGCTACTTTTATTTAATTGAAAGTAAAAACTAAGTTGTAATATTACCCTAGCGTTAGCAACAGATGGTGCCAGCCTTCCTTGTTTCTGCTCTTTGTAGATGTGAATGCTCTGCGAATAAAAATACAATAAATTACATTGAATCAAATCAAATCAAAAATATTCTACTTGAAGTATATCCCGTCAGAATTATTTTTGAAAGTCAATAATCTACTATCTCTCGGCAATGTGTTGCTTTATGGCATAAAAACGAAAGAAAGAAACTCCATAACACATGTCTGTTAAAAAAAAGTTTCATACACAACATCAAACTTAAGCAAATGGAATAAAATTATACACGATACAGTAATCCTCACAAATAAATAGTGTCTGGCCGAACCTCCGGCTTCGGCCACCTTCGGCCAAAAACTTCGGGTTCGGCCAAAATGGGCCCAAGTTTTAGCCGAAGTCGAAGGCTTTTGCAAACGCCTTAATCAAACGAACCACAATTAACGAATACACAAACGTGAAATATAAGTGAAAACTCCATATATAATCCCAAGTTGATTGAAATAAAGATTATTATTATTATTGTGGGCTTGCGTCGCCTACTGTGTATGAAATATACATATTCGAACTGTTATCATTTTAGTAAAGTGGCAAAGACATTTTAATCAGCTCTATAAGTTATTTATATCAATTTAGATCTTTATGTACAAAAATAAAAATAATTTAAATAAAAATCATTAAAGAAATCAGTTTAAGCCAATTTAGGACTGAATTCCTTATGGTTTTTGAACAATCGGCTTCGGCAAAAAAACGAGCTTCGGTCGGACACTACAAATAAATCACTTGTACAAAGTAAGGATTTGGTTGGTTTTGTAGGGATCGCTGACTGGGTGGTTCAAGCTTCCAATCTTGCTGCATGCAACCCCATATTTAGTCGTCTTTACGTTCCAGAAGATACAGTAGCTCTAATCTGCGGTAGCGTGTCTTTGTAAAATATATTGATGTACCTCCATATCATAGTCTGCCGGCAAGTGTCTCCCCGGCTGCATATCAATACCCACGATTGGGCAACAGCTGTCGAGAATGGTGTACGCTTGACGTTTTACTCTAGATGCGGTACACTCCACTGACTTATCTGCATCTTCGTGGTGCTGGAATTAATAATGATAAAATATAATATAATAAAGTAATGGTCACTTTTATAACTTCATATGAATGAGAATGAACACTATTTATTGCGAACGACATATTAGTACAAAATAATAATTATTATTATCTATCCACGCTAACATTCACAAATCAATTGTAACAGATATGCCAGTCACAATTTATTATCCATTTTGCAAATCTCAAATGTGCAGCGTTTGTGATTGTGTTCTACTCTCAACCTTGTCAATGACAAGCTATTTTCCCGATTAAAATTGCTTTTAGCTATATATTTTGCAGTTTCAGGGTAATGTGGGTTCACGTTTATCAAGAAGAACACTTTTTTTATATTATAAGTCTACTCATAAATAAATATAACATCGAAAAAGATAGATTAAAAAACAGAGTTCCTAACTATTTTCATACATTTTTATAATATGAGGTTGAAGTAGGGAACATGTCTTTAGAACAAGTATACTACGTTCCCTCAAAACAATAATTGTTTACACCCATATATTATAAATATACATTATAGAATTGAGAGGAGTCCTTTTTAGAAGATTTAAGACACTGGGTCTCTCATCTGGGTCTATCATGTCTAGAGTCAAGAACCTTCAAAATTGTCTAATGTTATTTATCAGTAGTGGTATATGTATGAGTACATTTTAATATGTTACAGGTACAAACAATATGTGGTTTTTGAATTTCTTGTTGTCGATATTTTGACCTAGTTACATGAATAAACTTCAAAAACCGCATATCGTGAGTACGCGTAACATATTAAAATGTATGAATTCCGCGATAATATTAGTCTAAAATCACACATGAGTATACTCACAGAGCACCCAATCCCTGGTGTATACTTGAAGAGATCCTTCTTCAATTGCTGAGACGCCAGGGATTCCCTCGGGAACCCCTCGTCGGAGCGAGTCTTGATCGCGTTGATCAGAGTGAAAAACAATGAATCCAATCGGTACACTCGGAACAGAGCAATATCTTCACCTGAGAAATGTGTGTAACATTTTGCAACGTGAATTAATAATAATATGAAATAATACTATGTATTTTAAATTGCAATGTAATGTAAATTTTAAAAACAAAAATTTTACCAACTCTTAAGTCCAAAAAATATGTATTAGTTCTTAAAATAACCTTAGTTCTACAAAAATTCTATTCTCGTAATAACTCAGTAACAACTCAGAACTCAGTGATCGACTCTTTTGCAAAATTGAGTTTTTTGCGATAATTGCATCAAATGTATGTTATTTACATGAGGATAGAAAAAAATGCATGTTATTTACATGTGGATAGAAGAATAATGTGTTTTTTTTTCATAGGGAGTTGGTCAAAACTTACGACGAAAATTGCAGTATGTACTTGCGCTAGATCAGGTGATCATTGTTAACTTAAATGACATAAATCTTGTTTACAAAAATAAAATCCAGCAGTGTTTTTGACGAAAGAAAATATATATCCCGTAAATCAAACCAGATTCATTTTTATTGCAATATCAACGAGGTGAAGTAGAAATTTGAAAAAGCAATAAACCAGTTTATCTCCAAACTATCATTTGGTAAATACTGCATTTTCCATAACGAAGGCATAATTAACCCACAGAATTCCCTTGAGCCTTGATAACTTACATTCTTTTTATAACGTATTTAATTTATTTGTATGTATTTAGCGATTCTCTACATCATCATATTAATACGTGAAGCAACAACTTTGGAGCCCTTTTTACAAAAATTGCGCCGACGGAGGAGTATGAAATTTGGCACACTTAGAGTTTATATGTAGGAGACGTGCTGAACGCTAAAATTTTTCAATAATAATAATTATAAAGTACACTAAATCAATAAATAAAACATTACACACACTACCCTGCATTTGACACACACAACCACACGTATACGTATATATTATATATATATTTGTCACACGCTGACTTTGTTGCTGACATTGTCAAGATGTGTATGTCAAATAACGCGTTATTGCTTTTAAATGCAGTTTACTGAATTAAATCTCACTCCCTATACTGATGTTTTAAAAAATAATTTTAAAATTAAATAAGAGGAAAATACGGTTCAATTACTGTCGAATTTCGACCGCTGCGAAGGGCAACTAGTTTATTTTAAATATACCAAATCTCTAATTCTTCTGTGCGCAATATTCGTAAAGCGGGATCTGTAGTTTTCGTTTCACTACTTAAATTACTTATGACAAAACAGCGTCTCATCTTAATTCTTACTAATATTATAAAGAGAAAGTTTGTGAGCATGTATGTATGATTGTTACTCTTTCACGCAAAAACTAATGATCGGATTTCGCTGAAATTTGGCACACAGATAGTTTATGACCTCATTACCGTTGTAAACGAGACCGAAGCAGACAGAACCGTGGGAATAAGTATTCCAAAATAAATTTGGCTGCAAAGGTACAATATACCCCATATTGTTAGCGAATTTAAATTAATTGTTCTCTAATAAGTTATTATGATTTCTTTGCTATATTATAATGTTTAAGATATGTAACTCACCCGCTCGGTAGCACATTTGCTGAATGAAGTCCTGGACAGGCAGAATTTTGTCTGGCATCACAAATATCGGTGGCAGGATTTTGGCATTTCGATCTTTCTTCTTCAAATAATCGATGGTGTTGGCCAGAATCTGCATGTAGTTGCTTCGAGAAGATTCGTCCGGCATGTCTAGGCCCAACTCATCACTGAAGTATTTCACGTCTGATGCATATCCAATTGGTGTATAACCTACGTTGAGATTTCTAATGAGTTACTGATTTCCTCAAAGAAAGCAGTTCATTACTTTGTTTTTTTTATTATTTCTTCATCTATATTTGTTTATCCAAAGTAAAAGAATTAGAGATGTGCCGGATCATTAAAATATAAAAAATTAAAATCCATGAATATAAATACCGATCATAAATCTAAATTTATCAACTTTCTTACTATTTTTACTCGTTTGATGTCAGTACTTGTGACATAAGTTTTACAATGATGGACACACTTTGCAAAAATGTGAGACAATGTAATCAATGGTTGCTTTGAGTATGAACTATGTACAGTATTGTACATATAATGTTTATACATATTTGATTTGATATTGCATTATTTTTGGCAATACAAATGAGTGATTAAAAGAAATAAACAAAATGTTAATAAGAATTTTATATTATTTATTGCTATCTAATTGTTTACATAAATTTATAATTTTGTGCATGTAATGCATTTATTAATAATATTCATTTAAAGGATTTAAATGATGGAAGGAATGAGATTTAAAGGATCAAATCAAGAACAAATGAAAAGTAACAGATATGGTTATCTGGCACATCCCTAAAAGGAAGTCATTGCCCTTATTATATTTGCATAGAAACTGTCATTATTTAAAAGTACCAAATAATAATTACTAGTAGCTCACCAGGATTAACAATCTCATGATAGATCTCATGGATGCCGTCTAGTAGATTGAAGCGTAATATTGTGCTTTCACCAATGAGATACCCAGAGCCCACCTTGCAGTAGTAATTCACGTCCATAATGTAGAAATCTTCATTAATTATTTCTGAAAATACATCATTTACACACATCAGGTAATCATATACATTTGTAGGTAAACTCAAGAAAAATTATAATACACATTTACTACAATGATTGTGTCATTCAACTTTAATAGAGGAGTAAGGAGGACATACATCTCATATTTGTATCTTTCTTACCACTCTCTTCAAACAATAGTTTAAGTAAAGTTGGTATCATAAAACGCTTTCTACACATAGCCCCACATTAGGATTTTTTCCTGTGTTGTGGGTGCCACGGACAAACAAAGATGAATACACAGACACCCAGACCCAGAACAGAAATCTAAAATCATCATTCAAATATCTGTGTGGCCAGGGATCGAACCCGGGACCCACTGCATGTCAGACCAGTATGGTGACTGCCCCACCATGCGGGTCGTCAAATATCATGACAAACCAAAAAATCTTACCATCACAAAACAACTTCAAAAAAAAATATACAGTAAAATATAGAATCGGCTTCTTTTCCTAAGTAACTAAAACGGTGGACCAACTTGGTGACTGGTTATGGAGAGAATTGAGCAAGTGTTATGTTGAAAGTATTTAAAACAACAGTCAGCAACCTTTTTCGCAGAACCGGTTACATAATAGCTACAATTTGCTAGCTGCTTTCAAAGGTATTGTAATGGTCTTTATAATTTGAAGTAACATGGGAGAAATTTGGCCACAGACTTCCAAGATGCGGAATGAAGTATGATGTGTTTTTGGGCCGTTATGACATGAGGCGTTTTTAAAAACAGGTGCGAAATGACCTCTCCTTAAAACCTGTTGATGCATTGGTGACTCCTCTGGTGTTGAAAGTGTGTCGTTGAAATGCGACAGTGAATATTTTCCATCACTTAGTCCAACGGCATTATCATTACGTTTCAGTATAGAAAAAAAATGGTTCAAGTAAATGTGGCTCATTGACTTATATTTCCAATAAGTACAAAGAATGTGTGCTACATACCACCATTAAAGCTCTTCAACTTGACTATATTCTTGATATCCTTCAGCTCAGCCTCCTCCGCCTCCCGAAGCTCTTTCTCCTGTCTCTCAATCTCAGACAATGGCACTCCTGTGGAGGTGTACTTTTGGTCTGGAATATTTTTCTTTTCTTTATCTTTTTTGGCAATTTGTTCATATTTTGCTCTAGTTGCAGGTGTTGCATCCTATTAAAACAATTATTGTGTTTGAATAGATGTTTATTGTTATATATTTAAATGTTGATATTATATGCTGTTATTAATATAACAAAGGGTAGCTGTTGGTTGAAAACACACACAAAAACAAAAACCAAAAGTTTGTGTTGTTGTACGTTTGTTAGTTGTTGGTACAAATAAATTGATTTAAGTTTATCATTGTTATTAGGCAGAAATAGGTGTGGCGGTGGTGCTTCCTGAGTTGAAACACAGAAGGTTCTACAACCTACAAGTAGTTTCAATTATAGTTTCATGTTATTTCAAACATTACTGTTAGACAAGTTAACAAATGTCAGCAAAATAAAGTGTTTCTAAGAATTACTATTGTATATTGTAATATTATGAATGTAATATTATATTGCATTTTTTTTATAGTATGCAAGTAGCAAACGAGCCTGCAGCCCACCTGATGGTAAGTGGCTTCTGCCACCCATGGACACCTGTAATCATACCTAGGTAAGATCAAAGTCTCACCTAAGGTTAGCCATAGGTATGTTGCTACCCCTGAGGACTAAGATGGAATGCTTCGGAAAATTATATCTCCCTTACCACACCCTTCAGACCAGAACACAACAGCGCATAACACTCCTCTTAATAGGCAGAAATATTAAAATAAATGTTATTTTTTTTATTTATATATGACTGAAGTGACAAACTAGCATGAATAAGATGGTAAGTGGCCACTGCAGTCCATGGACATGTAAACAATTTCATATATATCACGGATTCAATTTGAAGTCAATTATAAATGACTATGACCAAGGACTAAGATGGTCGCCTCATATGAAGATAATAAATAATTCTGTTTAAACATGATACTACTAATTTATTTTGCTGTTATAAAATATGTTATGTAGAAATAATATAAAATAATACAGTGTCTTCTAACGCAATTTTTAGTCTTGATCGAAGCTCATATAAACATTAATACATTGGAATACAATCCAACTGCAGCAATTTTGACAACAATGCAGATTTTTGGAATTTTTAAATTAATCTTATTTACCCTCCAGAATGGCCCAGCGGCATCAGCCACTTCGTTCATTTTCCCATAGTTGATTCCTTTCTTACGTTGTTCCTCTTTGAAGTCAACCATAAAAAAATAAAATGCATTCCTTGGCGCTTTCTTCGGCATGTTTACTAGTCTTAGAACAATTCCGGCGGTTAAAGTTTATTTTACTTATATACTAATTTAGTATATGGGTTATTTATACTAATGGGGCGCTTAACCTGCGATAAAATACCAATCGGATTAGACCAATCCTAACAAATCTTTGCTAACTAAAATCCACTACACTTGCAAAGAATAAGAAATGAAAAATACTAAACAGCGATACTTTTTTTAAACTGTTAACCACAGAGTCACGTCAGGCATGAAGATTGATAGTATTCATAGATAAGTTATTGAAATAAATAGTATTTATGATTATGCCACACACAGCTTAAGTAATGAACTTATGGTGCGTCCTGACTTGTCATTCTGCATTATAATTCCAAAGCCTCACAAGGTTTTGCTAAACACAAAAATATTAAAAACTTATAAAGCTTGCTTCCAATGATGAGTGATATGAGGGACGTATGTGGACTGCCCCGCAACAAAGCAAAGACGATTCGTAGCGGTGCATCGCATTCATCGCGAATGACGTACTTTAAAATAAAACGTTCACGAATATTAGTTATTTACCTTATTTTGTAACGTAAACACAACGTTTAAAATATGACCCATATTTTAAATTATTTATGTACATTACATAAAATAGTTTGTGGCATGCTAAGCATAGAGTGACACAAATATAGTTACTACACATGTTTGTTATTGCAAAATAACACCAAGTCTGGTATCAGCATCACAGATAATATATTGAATTTTTTAATACTCGGACTGTCATGTCGCCTGTCGGTTTGTCGGTCGGTCCGTCAAGTTGTACGTGTGATGTGAAGATGTGTAAGTGATTTATAGGCGCTTGTTATTTTCTCGTATGCCGTGCAACTGTAACGTAGAACTCAGATTGTATTAAGATAATCGTATAAATTGTCGGCGTGGTGTGTTTGTTAACTGGATTATTAAGGAAAAATATCAGCGTAATAACTTGCGCAGTGAACTTAGCAAGAAGTCACTCAAATCATTTGGGTAAGTTGTTGGTTTTTGTTATAATCGAATTTTTATAATTGTATTTTCTTTATATATATTTTAGGTGATGTTATCCATAGTTTTTAGAATATGATAAAAATAATACAAACTGTAGTATAAAATTTCCTGAACTTTTGATACAAGCTACAACAGAATGATCTGTTTCAAATTAACTGTATCCGGATAGAGATTTGATTTATATTGATGTGTCTGTGAACCCTTTCGAGCCTAGAATATGCCTGTTATTACTGGTTATATTTTAAAGGTGTCCGACACTAGCATATTCTAAAGTATCTGTTCATAGCTTTTGTTATTTTCCCACAAATCAAGACGTCCTCAAACTTATTTCGTCTACCGCACACTTTTTGAATGAATTATTTTGCAACAGCGCTCGAAAGTATCAAATTTGAATTCTTGGAATAGGGGGTGTAAAAGATTTTTATAACAAACGTATATACCTCTAAATGAAGTCTATTAAATCAGCAAACTAAAATACAGGCCATCACTGCTTAACAGCTTCTGTAATTCCCAATTTCCTCTGGACCCTACCCATCATTCCCCTATAATAACGATTTCTACACTTATAGTCCCACACTAGGATTTTCTCCTGTGTTGTGGGTACCATGGACACAAGGACGAATACACAAACACCCAGACCCAGAACAGAAATTTAAATTTATCATTCACATGTCTGTCTGTCTGTCCGGGGATCGAACCTAGAACTCACTGCATGTCAGACCGGTATGGTGACCATTCTACCACGTGGGTCGTCAATTCCCCTATATATCTTTAAAGCCTACAAGGAGGTCATATCGCCAACTTAAGAAACACTGCCATTAATCTTAATGATCTTCTTAATGTTCTTAAAGGTGTGTTCTACTTACAAGAAGTGTTAAAGTCTTGTGTTTTTAGTGTTTGAAACTGATAAATTAGTGCTTAAAAGTAGTTTGTTTGCACTTAAATCAATAATTTCTTTATAAAAATTCTCTACAAATTGATACAGTTCAATTATGGTTCTGAGACAATTTGAGAGTTAGTAACAGGTAGACATAAAATGATTGTGACTTTGTATGTAACATATAAAATCCATGTGTTTTATAGAAACAACAGATGTACAATTTTTTCAACTTTTAAAGATTTTTTTAAGGATTATGACTAAATGAGAGACCAACTTCCATTGAAAGAAAATTTGTGTATGTTTGATTAATAAAAGTGATAGTTTTCACACTCATAGGCTCACACTAGGATTTTTCGTATGTCATGAGTGCCATGGACAAAGATAAAGACACAGACAAAGATCTACAACAAAATCTAAATTCATCATTCAGATACCTGTCCGGCCAGATATCAAACCCAGAATCCTCAGCATGTTGAATCAGCAGCTCCAATATGCAGGTTGCCTTTAGGCCATTGGAGAAATTCTTTGCATAACTCAGTATAATGTTTACCAACATACTTTGATTGCTTGAGGTTCCATGTTTGTAAGCAAAAATGAAGATCTTACATCAGTCACTGATTAGTTTTAAATTGTATGATGTGCAAAAATATTTAATTACTAAGATGACTCTACTAAAAAGTTAATTTCAACCAGAATCCATATTTGACACTAGTCTCAAATTTAAGTTGCTATTATATGCTATTCAAGACTGACGTTACACTGCGACATCTGTTTTGAATAGTACCTTTCCTTTACTTCCCGTGAATTTTGTTTGAGACAACTAAGGGACAAAATCCTTGAGATGAGCTGCAGGGCAGCAACATCTTCCATCTTCCTTCTGTGTAACATCAACGGCCACTGCGGTCACCAACACGGATGTGGTGAATTTAGCTTGTGAAACAGGACTTTAATCAGGAATAGTTTCTGTACCCCTGTGAATTACTCTATGCTGACTGAATGCAGAATCTCCAAATTTAACAAAAAAGCTAAGATGATGATAAATGTGTACGATTTCCTATATGCCCAATAAATAAATAATTATAAAGATCTATGAAAATCTAAATTAAATTTCGATTTATCTAGGTATCATCGCATTTATTTCACCAATGTTCAAGATAAAACTTTACATATGTGCTATTTAATATTGTCTTGGGAATTTAACTTTACAGCCTTAAAATTCTAGGAACATTATAATTATTTATTATACGAGTAAAATTTAATTGCAACAATGTAAGTGTTCATTCACATGTACCACAGCCACTCCTCATTGCAAAAACATTATTGAGCAAGTATTGCTGCAGTTTTTTGTAGTTGCACTGTTGTCAGTGTCGTAGCTAGGGGCTGTTGCTGTAACCTTCAGGGGGAGGAACATTGCAGACTAAACAAGAAAAAAATGTAAGATGTGTTACAATGGGTGTTGAAAAAATGGTCAATATGGACAACCGTTGTGGAGCAGTGGTTGTACCAATCTGACACACAGTTGGTTCTGGGTTTGATCTCCAGTCGAATCAATATCTGATTGAGAAATTTAGATTTCTGTTCTAGGTTCGGGTGTTTATTCGTCTTTGTGTGTTGGCACAATTTTTGTGATAATCATAGTATGGTGCTATGAGTTTAGTAATCATTATTTATTAAATAAAAAAAAGGCTGTCAAGAATTTCCAACTTAGGGACACAAAACTCAATCATTGCCAGGGGAGTTTACGACTAGCTACCATGTTGCTTGTGTTAACTACAAACACGTGGTTGTGTGAGAATGGCCGTCCTGCCCATATCGCCACAACACAACCAGTGTTGTGGATTTATGAGCGGTATTATCCAGTTTTGAAGAGAACATGTAATGATACTCACAAGTTGTCCGTTTTTCAATATTTTTTTGGATATTACTATTGGATCAGAACACAACCTCAACTAAAAAGATTGGTAAGAAAATCAGCGGGTTTTTGGCATAGAAAACTTTTAAGGTGAACAAATATCATTGAACTCGCATCATCGTCACCGAATCCTTTCCATTAGCTGTATCTATATGTTCATAGATGTGAGATATATCTATGTACATACATTTATGCAATTATTATTAATATTTTTTAAGTTTTCACGTCTGTTGGGCATTCCTCATGACAGTGTTTTTTTCTTATCAGTCCATCTCATATATACATTTTACTTGTTATATACATATATATTTTTAGGACGGCAAAATGTGGTCTGTGCAATATGACTACATGTTAGATGTTAGTCATATTTTCGTACATCTTGTGGTTATCGTGTGGCCGTACCTGTGAATAGGCACTAAGTCCTCATTTTGTTGTGACTGTCATATGTCAATAGATTATGATACTTATGACCTCACGGCCATATTATATGGTGTGTTAATGATACTTCATATTACATGGCACTCATGTGAACCTTGTATTATAATACATCGTTATTATGTATCTTCACTAACAAGTTTCTATTTGCAAATCAGTCTGTGTTTATCGTTCTGACAAATTTCAAATATATCTTTTTATGTATTTACTTGTGGTATTTTCGTAGTGGCATGATACGTAGTTGTCGATCAGAATTGCAAAATAGTCCGAAAATACCGAAAGGATGTAAATTAAAGAAGTGGTTGGAAAAATTTTAAAAATTGTATTTGATTTTTCAGACTCCTCCAATAGCATAGGGGCAAGAAAAAAAATCAACGGGAGGAAATTCTAGTTTTTTTTTATCAACAAATTTCGTAGTGAATTTATTCCAAATCCCTAAGTATACGATTAGAAAAAAAAATCTGAAACTAGAGTTACACCAGCGTAACAGTTTGGTTATAATTTTTTTTAGTTTTAAGTTCCTTAGATAAGACTAGCTTTTTTCCACGGCTTCGCCCGCTTCGGTGATTTACCACGATAAAGGGTATCCTATCTGTGAATCCCAGTTATAAACTATATGTGTGCTAATTTTCAGTAGTTTCCACCCGACTGCGTCAGAAGGCAGTTATGTTTTTCAAACTCTTATTTCTAGCGTGAAGCAGTTTTTGCGTGAGGTGAAAAAGTGTGGTTGCCGACTCTCTTTCGTACGAGGCGACTATCATAGTCCTCGGGAGTAGAAAGTGTAGCAATCTATGAATGTCTTCAGATAGTAGGTAGGTACACCTGTTTAATGAAGTTGCTTACAGATGTCTATGGGCAGCAGTAACCGCTTACCATCAGATGGACTGCATGCTCGTTTGCTACTTCAATCTGATAAAAGATAAGATGAGACAAGATGACTTAAAAGCCTGTTTTGCGTCCTCATTGCACGCAAAATAGTGTAAACGTCTGGCTTGACATAGTAATTACTGTGCGTGATCGTGTAATTATTATGCTAAAATATTCATTCTCACTAATTCTTCTAAGGACATCTCTTTGAATTAATATGAATAGATTTCCTTTTTGTAGGATTATTCCTTTGAACTATTCGTTGTAGAGGTATAGGTATTCTATTTTATTTCGCTCTGTAATACAACACTTGAAAATACAGTCGAGATGCAAATATCAGGTAGGTATGTTGTTATTTCTGTACATAAATTTGTTTCTATAAGTAAAATGCTTCGTCTGTGTGTATATTCATGTGTTTGCATGGTTTAACAGTGTTTTATTCCCATTAAACCCTAGCAAAAACACTTATAGTCCCATTCTAGAACTTTTTCTGTGTCGTAAGTGCCATGGACACACAAAGACGAATACACTTACATGCAGATCTAAATTCAAAATCTAAACTCAACATTTAGAAATCTGTATGACTGGGGATCGAACCTAGAGCAGGTGTCAGACCGGCATTGCAACTGCTCCGTGGGTGGTCAGCAATAGGGACGCACAGACCTGATGGATAGTGACCGTCGTTTGGATTTATCGTCGTCTTTTGTAATAACAGAGGAGTCGCTAAGCCATCATTCACTTTGAAGGAGTGCTCTTTTTGCACGTATTTTTAAGAATACTATGTCATAACGTCTAGATATAAACAGATACATAAGGATAAAACTGTATCTTTATTATGAATTTAATATAGGTATATCTTCAAAACAATAATTGTTTATTTTTCCTTCCAACTTTGTAATGTACATTGTAAGGTACAAACGTAAACGTACAATGTACGGGTGAGCGTAGCAATGTATGGGCGAAACGTAAACGCGAATTCATCGTTTTGATGAAACGTAATAAATATAATAGATGGTACATGACCACGCTTAACCTTCCATGTAGACTGAAATTTCGTCACTAATTCACTATATTTCACTGTAATTAAATTTGAAAAGGACAGAAATAGGGCTATTTCACAAAGAAAAAGAGACACTGAATAATATTGTGGCATCTAACGCGTGCTACAAAAGACAATCAACGTTGTAAATCAATTAAGGGTTTTTTGAAGTGAAACTTCTTTAGGCGCATGAGGGTAAAATTTTTACAGATGAAACGTCACGCCGGTATGCAACGGAAGTGTCGGAAAAGAGAGAGAGAG
>MOOZ01000852.1:541459-552959 GCA_002930495.1 Cecropterus lyciades
GGCCACCGAGGGGGTTTTAGTGGGTAAAAATCCCACATAACCCGGAGTCTCTCCCAAGGCTTCGGTGTACCTTTTGAAGGTTTCCCCCGTCACAAAAAAATAAAAAAAAAAGCACGCCTATTTTTAGCGTGAAGCAGTTCTTGCGTTTCGGTGGAAGAGGGTGGTTGCCGGCTCACTTTCATATGTTTTAGTTTTCGGGAGTAGCAACGCATCTGTGATTGATTCTAGATGTAACTGTGTTCCATATGAATGCTTACAGATGTCCATTAGTGCTAGTGGCCACTTACCATTAGGTGGACTGCATGCTCGTTTGCTATTTGAATTTTAAATAAACAAAGTCATTTAAAATTAATTAGTTTAGTTAATTAAAAAGGTAAAAAAAAATATTCAAATATTTTCTAACTTATAACTATTGAAATCACTATTAATAAAGATAAATATTTATTAAATAATGTTTCATACAGGTGGGCGACCTAATAGGAGTAGCGGGCAATCACTGGAACGGCTACGGTCGGGGGACAAATAAACGCACTAATATGGTGAGGTTTTATCCGTTGACACTAAATAATCAGATCACTTAAAATATAGGATACTCATAATCCTGTTTTTGTTTCAGAACGGCTTAATACCCTGGTACAAAACTGCCGATCATTTGGTTCTCTATCCATTCCCGGAATACAAGCAGGTTCCCTTGTACGACACGAGGCAGAGAGAGCTATAGGTATTACCGATTTGATAGTTCTTTCGCGTTTGGACTTTGAACAGAATGTATGGAAATTTGTTCATGTGTTATGGGTTTAGTTAAATATTTTAGTTTATAAATTGATGTTAAAATGTAAACAAGAATATTGTCGATCTCTTATACTGTAATAAATCTGTGTTAAAGTGTAAACATAAATAATGTCATAATGTAAAAGGTGAAGGAGGTTTTTTTTTTATCGGATTGATATAAAAGGCAACGCCACATATTATTTGTGCTTTTAAAAATCATTTTTTCGATTTGATATACAGTATTGCCTCAAATAACACTGTTTTGAAGAAGCATATTTGTCGATTGAAATAAAAAAAGTTTTACCACATCTTTTAGCTTCAGGTAGCTTTTCAGCTGTAATAGCCGTTAGTATTTTTTTTTTTGTTCGGCTTAATACCTAAAGATATATATATATATATTTATTTTTTACATTGACTTAAAAATACGGGGTTTCCCTCGTTATTTTGTTGTTTACATTTTACATCTCGAATGAATTATAAACAACAAGTCATTGACGTGTACATTAGTTTATACGCTTAGAGTGTATACACTTCAGTGTTGCTACACTCCGGAGTGTATACACTATTAACGTATCTAGTGTCCTAGACCACTCCTAGTGTACGGTGTACTCTCGTGAGACCGAATTATGTACAAGATTAGCTTAAATGAACTATATGAATGTGTGTCGTTTATTGATTTAATATTTTAACTTTTTGGTGTAATTTTTATCAATGGAATATCGTTAACTGCCTCATTAATATATAATACGTTCATTGTAAGAAAAATGGTTTTCAAAATTTTTAAATTGTCATGTTTGTTGATTTTTTTGTGTTTTTGAAAAAATGGGGTGTATTTTTAACGGGGAGGATTTTAGTTGCCGATGTAAAACATATTTTTAACATAGGAAAAAGTTGGGGGCGCAGTTGTAAAATATTATTTATTTTTAAATCTGCAGAAATTAGTATCGAATAATGAGAATGGTTCTCCAACAAAATTATGAATCTCTTCGTAATATTTTGTATTTTTAAAACGATTTCAAGTTTTTTCTTTTAATATTCAACTGCAAAAGCATATACTGTAAATATTGTGATTATCATTAATAGTACGTTATAAATAAATAATTTTGTTTTAATTAAATCAGTGTTGAAGAACCCAAATATACAAATACAATTATTTACACTGTAGTACATAAATTTTGAAAACTGTTTAAACGATCACCTTATTCGATATAATTAAATTATAAATTGACAATACAATTTTACATTTTAATATGTTACGGGTACTCACGATATGTGGTTTTTAATTTTTTTTTGCTGACATATCGACCCAGTTACATGGATCGTGGTCACGGCGAAACTGTACATGTAACTGGGAACCGATCTATGTAACTGGGTCGAAATATCGGCAAAAAGAAATTAAAAACCGCATATCGTGAGTACCCGTAACATATAAAAATGTATCAATTCCGCGATAATATTAGTCTAAAATCATATAATAATATTTTAAACCATTCCGCATTAATATCCGCTATAAAATTATTAACTTATTCATACTTTTAGTTTTAATCCCTATATTTAAAATATTCAAGAATATGTTCCACTGAATAAAACGTATCGTCCTAAATATACCAGTCTCTTTAACCTTTGTTTGTCTATTAAATGGAAATCTGATGATCGTAGTTATTTAGTGGAACCCGATTTAAATATTTATGTCATGTCTTTATTATGTTCGTAATCTTATGAGGTTTTTTTTATTTCTTTTAACGATGTTTTGTGAATTTTAGTATAATTTTATTTATGTTTATATTATGTATAAAAATTTGATATATGATTTTTTTTCACTCTATGAATAGTTTTGAAATTAATTCAATGTGTAATTTATATCATATTATGATGTTTATTGAGTAGTTTAGAACTATTTGTGCAATCTTCATATATTTTAGTAATTTTATTTCTTTTTAAATTTAAATTTGAATATAAACGATCTGATTTTTAATGAATGAGATTATTGTGATTTTAAATCAGTTTTAATGTGAAATTTATTTACAAGAAATTAAAATGATATGAAAGGAGATAAATAGTCCATTATTTTGTTTTAAAATTTATTGATATGTTTATTTGTAATTAGAAATATTGCAATAAATTCCTTATGAAGAGCAGTGAAATAGGTTATGTATGAAGAATATAGCCAAAGCTCCTGATTCACGGTTTCCGCATCAGCGTTTTCAGTATTCGCGGATAAAGAAATTGTGATCATTTTCTTGTATTCGCGGATATAGTCAGTACAATTAAAAGGATTCAGCACATTCTGTTTGAGTGTCAGCTTTCTTTGAGTACAGCTGGTCTGTCGCGATTTCTGTATTCGTGACATATGGGCAGAATAGTTACATTCTGCCCATAAGCGTATAGGGAGCTTTTACTGTATACATTTTTTATTTTAAACATTATTTCATTAAATGGTGCCTGTGGTGCTGTATCGGTTAATTTAGTGGAAAATATGTTGTCCAAATATTGTAACACATTCGCGAATATTACTTGACGAACGATGACTTTAACGTAAATGCCGTGCACGAATAAAGACGTATATTTGTGGCGAATACCGAATACATCCGAGTTCAATATATGTATTGGTGTAAGGGCTCATTCGTCTGTATTGCGTCTTTATATAAAGCTTAAATAGAATGGTTTAAGTTTATGCTCCCCAGTAAAGTTGTTATATACATGTGGTTTACTGAAACATAAATGGCACTTCCCATCAATGAATGTTCGCATTAAGAAACGTTCCAAAATGCGAGCACAATTTTGTTACTTTCACGAAGTGCATTATGTCCCCTTAATTCTCATCGTGCAATGTTATATATAATATGCAATATCAGATATTTTCTGTAATTTTGCGTTATTTGGCGACAAGTACCATGTTTTTGAGCATATTTCCGATGCCCGTCACTTGTTTGGTAAAATTATTCCTTTCCTGTATACATTCCATATAAAACCGGTTTCCATTACATATACTACATACTCCTCGTTATGTACGTTTATCTGGATATTGTGAGTTGTAATTGCTGTGACATAATTAGTTCCATTTATTAATATAATACGATTACGTACTGTGCAAAATTTGTTTCACATTGTTAAAATTTTCTTGTAATCATTGACTCGTCAGTGTAGTTTTTTTAATTTGTATCATTTATTATTGATTTTGTAAAATTTAATTCAAATAATACTTAAATCTTATTGATCATCGTAATAATTACAATTGATTACAAATATATGCTTTAGTTGGAAGAATCTGTTAAATAAAAACACAATAAATGGCATACAAATCATTGTATTTGTGATAATGTGCCTCACAAACAAGTCTATTACGTAAACAAAACATAACAAACATAAACGTATTTGGGCTTATGTACAACAAGATAAAATTAAATAAATATGTGCCATAAAACGGTTAAAAAAAATAACATTTCATTTTGGTCACTTTTTGCAAACTTTTTTTAAATATCTAATCGATAGTTAAGGCCTAAATGTCCTGTTTTGTCCCTTAGTCTATTGTCCTGTCTGTGTGTATTTTCATTCCACGTTGTATGTATGTATTTATTTTTATATATCGATCTCTATAATTCATACCAGATACCTGTAAGATCAGTTACTACTCAGATTTAGTTTGGTACGTTTCTCAATAGTTTCATTTAGATATAAGTTCACATTAGTTGAGTAAATAACATTTGATCTTTACATTTTATGGCACAAAATTTTGGAGAATTTTTAAGGTTTTTTTTATACATTTTCAGATTTATTTATCTAGAAATCCGCTAAAGATACCAATATGGGTTATTATGCAATATTTTAGACTGCAGTTCGTGTATTTTCGTCCAATACAAAAATACACATTTTAATTTATCTTTTTATTGAAATTTTTAGAGTAATTAATTACGTGTAAGTAGTTGTTTTGAGTTATTCTATTACTCTATTGCCACTTTGTCTTACAATAAAATTAAATGTATTTTAGTGGGTCTATAATATTAAATTATTTAATATATGATTGTATTATTTTAAGCTAATAGACTTAAATTATATAATTTTGACTCATTTACGGTCTGTGAGTTATTAATATAGTTCGAATTTTTCTGAGGAATGCATGGATATTATTTTTATTTTTAAACAGTAACTTGAAAAAAAATTGTAAGATAAAATTGCCCTAAGTAACTAAAATTTTCTACTTTCACACGAAATACTCGTCAATAATACAATGAAATTTTTAAGAAAATATAACTTATGTTTCTCAACGGATTTTTATTATTTCTGGTTTGTTTGGTAGCTATTGACGAGTGTTCGTAAATTAGAAAAAATAGTTTGGAAACTTTGCGATTCGGTCACCTAACCAAAGCCTTTTCGGGGTTTTCCGCCCATTCTACTTCATGTGTAGTGATGGGCGTTTCCACCCATAAGTAAAGTACCAGTCATCAAACCACACCCATGTCCAGGAGCGTAAGTTTCGTAATGAAATGTCCCATAAAATAAAATAAAGTAAATTTAAATCGGTCAAGAAACACCAGTTATTCAAGGTCATATGAAACCATGTTTTCCCATTATGTAGGCATACAAAACGGTTCAGTATCTGTTCCCGACTATATCAGAAGGGGTAATGTTTTAACCATTTGTTTCCGAAATAATATGCTTTATTTTTTTTTGCTAGCTATGACGAGCAAAATGTTATTAATAAAAATTTTCAAACTTTTTAAGGATAATGGTCGAATTGTGGCCGTCAGGGGAAAACTATGTATGTATGTACAAATGTGCTATAAATTTTTCAACTCTTAAGGGTTTTTCCAGTCACGCGGGTTTATGACCATGTGCGGATCTGGTCCCCATGTGTTTCATTTGCATGAAGCAATTTTTCGCAAAAGCGGATATGCTTGCAGTGAGTTAGTTCACGCATCTGTTGAGAAACGCGTGCAGGTATAAACCCGCGTGACAGGAAACAATGCCCATTCATAAGTGAATTAAGAAATATTGTATGTACACCTGTTTGCCTTTCTAGTGTGGATGTTATTCTAAAATTAACTACATATTTAATATAACTTTAATGAAGGTATATTTTGCACATTTGTAGTATCTTTAACCGGAGTCACTACCGCTTTCTGCCTTAACACAACTGTGCTGAGTGCTGTTGTATTTTGGTTTAATGGTGTAATGTAAGGGAGACATATTTATCTTTATGTTATCTTTATGTTAGCAACGCATGTGACCAACCTCGGTAAGTCTAATCTTATTTGGTTGACAACAGATGTTCATAGTCGAGTGTAGTCACTTACCACCCGATGGACTGAACTCGTTTGCTATTTCTATATTTTAAAAAATATATAGTCAGGAGCAGAATAAAGAGATAAATTCGGGTAGGGTATACAATACAGTTGATTTAGTGCTAAGAGTAAGTAATCTAAAAAAATCGCTCCTAGTTGCGCTTTCTGCCGGAAAATGTATGACGAAGAATTATAGATCACTCAATATTATAATTATATGGTATGATTCGCGTTTACTTTTGTCTTATGATATTCGTATTTCTGATTTTGGTGTGATAGCATTAACTTGAGATTTTTAGTAAATAAATTATCTATAGATCGCTACAAATGTGTCGAAAATTGCCTTATATCCAGTGTACCTATGTATATGTCTGAATTGCATTTAATCTTATAAATAAGTATAAAAATACTTGTTGTAATGTACATTGTATTAATGATGACTTAATCACGATGAAACGTTTTGCACATACATAATTTAATAATTGTATTGCTGCTTCAACTTTTGTTCTATATACCGCGATCGATACAGATTTTTTGTGCAGAATTTAAAGAAAAATGGACGCATTGACAGACGAAATTTTTAAAATGCTTTTTTTTTAGTAAAAAGGTCGTTTCTTCTTCATTTCACTTCTTCATTCAATTTTATATTAATATCTTTAGTTTAGTAAAAAATGTTAAAGTTTACGTCTTATGTAATTAATTTTATATCAATATTATTATGTTATTGTAATTTTATGTTTCTTGACATTTAATTTTTATTTCTTAATAAAACTATATCAGAAGATTGTTAACATAGATTACCTAATACTCTTTATTAATTGATGGTGCTCACAGTCTTATGTGTTTTTTCTTAAATGACGAAAATAATCGATTGTAATTCTTTTGATGCTTTCCTTCTGGGCTCGGGTTATTCAATTGAATTATTTGTTGTATTGATCGACATCCTAATTGAATTTTAATAAACTTCATATTTGAAAAAATAAAATAAGATGATAGAATTATGTTCATACCATCTTATAAATGATCTAAATATTTAAATATCTGATTTTATGTTTTATAAAAAAAGATACTATGAAATATTGAAAATACATTTATACGTGTATTTTTGAGCAAGTCTGATGAGGTGTCTTCACACGGCATATGTTATCAAAGTTTATGGGAAACCTTTCGATTATCAGCAATTACAAACAAAAAAAAAAAATTAATTCAAAAACCGAATATCGTGAGTAGCCGTTGCATATTAAAATGTATCAATTCCGCGATAATATTAGGCTGAAATCATATGTCATTGACGAGTTTCAGTGTTTTAAAAGAAATACATGGAAATGTGTATGTACCTATAACGACATTAGACGTCTGGACGTTTTATAAATAAGTCATATTATTATGACAATTTCATTTCCCCTTTTAACGTTCCAGATATATCTTTGTAATATTTATATAATCCAACAATAAGTTCTATTTTGTATGTTGGCCAGTTTTTGTTGTGCGTATGTTATGAAGTAATTTATGTTTAATTTTGGGTTCTAGTAGTCTTTATCTGATTAATAAATCTGAATTATTATGACACAGTCAGAACGAAAGGGACTTAACTCAAAATTTTGGGAATTGGAATTAATTACTTGAAATAACTCCTAATAATGTAGTCAATAGAGTAGTCGTTTTTAATTCATTAGACTTTAGTGAATTCAAAAGAAAACGACTAGGTTTCATGCTAGAAAAGGAAAAACACAAGTATTAAGCTCTGTTAATAACTGCGTCTTTTAAAAAGAGCTCCAAAATGCGAACACAACTTTGTTAGTTCAAAAAATGCTAATTTTGTATTAGGTCCCTTTGACTTCTACCGTGAGACTATTGGTCATTATAACCTACAACAGGTAATAATGACCAATAAATGTTAAGTTACGTATGCAATGTCCTTTCCTTCCGTTTAATGAAAAAATATGTGTGTAGTGTGGTGTATTTTTATGTGGTTGGTAAATGCGTAAGCTTCGTTAGTTTAAATCATGCTACAAATTAAAAATAAGGCCTAAAATACAAACTGTATTTTACTTAGTGACGGAATACAGAAACAATAAAGTTTGTAAAACTTTTTATTATAAACAATTCGTCGATTAAGTTCTAGCACCGCGTAAGTCATTTTTTGGCGGCAATGGCATTTTGAAATCGTCGTCATTGGAATCGAAATGCGCGTCGTTTCGTCCAAACAGAATCAAGGTACGACACAAAAATACCTTTAAATTATGGAACATCAAAAGTACAAAATGGAACTTTACTTGCGTCTATATAAAATTAACCGGTTATTGTCACTCCAAAAAATTTACCAAAAATGACTTACGCGGTGATAGAACTTAAACGTCGAAATGTTTCAATAAGTTTTTTCATGTTGGTTATTGTTAAGAGTGCTTTTCCATGTAAGGTTTCCGGCGTATACGAGGTGCAAGCTAAACTAAGCGAGTAAAATATGCTATAAAAATTTTATAGCTACACTTGTCGTGATCATTAGCTTGCATAGTTCCAATCCTAATCTCTAATTGTTATTCAATCACGCAAAGAAGACAAAATAATTTACATGACATTTGTTCAATTACAGTATGACCGGGATTAAGAAATATCGCTCATTTTCTGACATAAATGGTCTAGTTTTATTAATATATTTACGTCGTATCAAATGAGCGATATAACCATTTTAAAATTTATTTCTTTTTATCATAATTGATAGGGGGAACGTCCGCCTCCTTTGAGACATGCATAATTAAGGAAATGACATTATGTTCGACGAGTTTCGTTTGAATTTATTATTTTGTTATTTAAAAGAAGACTTAATCAATGTTAGATTCTAGTTATTTTTGTAAGTGAGTGTAGAACACACATAGCTACCTTGCAAACCTTTGGTGGAAAGGCACCTTTAATCATGTATTTGTTATTGTATTTGTATTTTAGCCTATAATTAAATGAGTGGTAGACTGTTGCACGTTCGGCCTAGGTTACACTTGCACAAGCAAGCATAATATCTATAATATTTTTTGCACAGTTGTCATATACAATCACTTACTAGAATATGTCACGACAATGTTCAAAAACTTTATAATTTTTTTTAGATTGATTTTTTTATTTGTTTTTTAATTTTATTTTAGAAGCATAAATCATATGAGTATACTTATAAATATTGTGTTTCAATATCCAGTTATTATTGATCTGTGGATGATCTTGCTATTATTTCGAATATTTTTTTCAAAAATGCGTAATTATTAGTTAAATGTAAAAGTAATATTGTACAAATGTAACCACAGCTCTAAAATTTTAATCAGCTCTTGTTGTAAACATTTTATTGAACTTTATATCGTTCGGAGCTTAAGATGTAATGATAATGTAATATGGACCTAAACTGTGTGTATATAGCTTTACATTATAGTGTACATAAAAGGGAAAGTAATATAAATAAATATGTATTATGAATTGTCTGATTTTATTTAATTTTATTAAGTCGAAATCTCACTAGTATACAGAGACGAATAAACGAAATAAAGCTTATAAACGCTCTTTACACTTATACACACTAGGATTTTATCCTGTGTCGTGGGCGCCATGGACACACACAAAGACGAATACACAAACATCCAAACCCAGATTCTACTCTAAATTCATCATTCCGATGTCTGTCCGGCCGGGATCGAACCCGGAACCCACTGCGTGTCAGACCGGTAACCGGTTCGCCACGCGTCAAAAAAAACTTGATTATTTAGATTTCTTTACTTTATTTTGTAGGTAAACCCTTTGAAATCAGTATGCAAAGGATTGTACGTTACTTAGTAAAATAAGTATTGGTTCGTAATGGCCAGTAATGAAATATCATAAAGTGATACAGTCTATCACTTTATTCTATTTTGTTATTTTAGCTAGATTCCCCGGGTATCGTAATTTGAGACATTGTTTTAAAAACTCGGGTATTCTTATTTAAGTCACTGTTTTAAAAAACTGGTATCCTAATCTGAGTCACTGGTTAAAAAATAAAATGATTTAGCTACAAACAATTATACTGTACCATTACTACGTGTCACACATGTGTGACTTGTATTCAATCCTTATTTTCATTAAAACTAAAGATAGATAGAAAAGGTGGTTCGAAGGTGGTAGAACTCTTTGTGGTTCGACTCCGGAAGCACCACCGCCACACCTATTTCTGCCTCATAACAGCAGTGTTATGCGCTGTTGTGTTCTGGTCTGNTACTTTTCCGAGGCATTCCATCTTAGTCCTCAGGGGTAGCAACGCATCTGTGGCTAATCTTAGGTGAGACTTTGATCTTACCTAGGATTCATTACAGATGTCCATGGGCGGCAGTGGCCACTTACCATCAGGTGGGCTGCATGCTCCTTTGCTACTACCATACTATAAAAAAAAGAAAAAGTTATAAGTGTACCGAGGCGTAAAATTAGAGCCATGTTAATAAAAAGGAAGAAGATGCTATATTAATATGATTTTTCCTCTATTTTCATTGTAATGTGTTAATTATAGTTTATTCAATACTTAAAAATATGTACTCTATTATCTTTTAAATTCTTAAATGAAATTTCATGTAACAATTGTAATGAATTGTATCATTTTTAGCGTTACAATTGGTACCAAATTCAACATCATATTATACTTAAAACTTTTTGGAGTTATACATATATATAAGATTTAAAAGTGTTACAATTGGATACTTAATATAATTAACTCGATTCCACGAAACAAACATAAAACCTCTAATAAGTAGCACTGCAATAAAACTGCAAGGAATTACCCGGTTAATGAACGGCGCAGAATCATTTCTCTCGGAGAGTGATCTGCTTGTGGGGCAATGGGGCTATAAGAACTGCAATTTGTAGGCGTATTTTTTTTATCCAAGAGTTAAATTTATATTTAGTTCACTTTTACCTGCGTATTTTATTATTAAATTGGAAGTAACAAAATATTAACTAACTATTTTAACAATAAAATGTATAAAAAATATAACTTAAATGTAAAAAGAAACAAATTGCCAAATTAAATATAAAAAGCTGCGTCCAAATTGCTGTCCCTAGGATGAGTTCCCAGAATGCTGGCAGTATTACCTCGTTGAATAACAAGTCTAATTCGTTGACCGAAGTATGTACCAGCATTGGGATCATCCGTTGACTTTATCAAACGTTTGGACAAATGCTTAAAAAATAATTTAGCATTTAATTTCCTCGGTCCCATAGTTTCAACGCCAAATGCCAGAAATATGTAATCTTTAATTAAGTCTCCATATTTCTGGCACTTGCGAATTTCAGCATCGGTCGCCACGATAGTGTGTCAACGCAAGTGTCGTCCCACACAAGACATCTCCCATTCTTCCACTTGTACCTTATTGGATTCATTAAATTTCATGTGGTTTAATCAATTAATTCTGTTACATTTATACATGTTACATACACATATGCAA
>MOOZ01000852.1:584226-599626 GCA_002930495.1 Cecropterus lyciades
TTCCTCAAATCAATAATTGTTTATGTTTTGCATACACTTTTCTACACTCATAACCTCACAGTAGGATTTTCTCCTGTGTTGTTGGTGCCACGGACACACAAAGACGAAGACAAACACACCCAGACCCAGAACAGAAATCTAAAATCATCATTCAGATGTCTGTCTGGCCGGGAATCGAACCCGGGACCCACTACGTGTCAGACCGGTATGGTGACCGCTTCGTCACGCGGGTCGTTTTGCATACATTGCAATGTTCATGTTTTTGACTTCATTTTCTTTTCTTTTCTTTTGGCTTTACTTTACTAACATAATAAACTCGTATTAGGGACACAGTAAAAAAATTATATAAATTTACAACACTTTTACATAAAAGATTGGCCAGAAGATGTTGGCCCTATTTAAGGTGTTTCGATGGTGATTCTATATTGGCTACAATTATTTTTAAATGAAAACGTGAAATAATTCTAAATATGTATTTCCTTTTACGTTTTCCCTCTTATTTTACCTTTAGAGATGTTGCACGTAGATCGTCCGCCCCGTTTTGTTAAGCATGATAGGATATGATAGAATATAAAAAATAGAGCAAGCTTACTCGTGTATGAGCAGTAAGCACGTGTCAGAACATCTATTTTAAACACACTATAACGCAAAGAATCATATTTCAAGTTCTTAACTTAATTTCTATATTTTAATAAAGATTCGCAATTCTAGTAAAATATGCTATGAAATAATATTTTTTGCAATTGAGTTAATTTTTAAAGTTAAAGAACATCTGCTTACATTTAGTACCAAGTTGTTAGCGGCATGGTTGTAGTGTAAGTTAATCAGAGCCAGAGAATGAGCTTACTCGAAGGCCACAAAACATTCGCTTGGCGTTACAAGCGTAAGCGTTGAGCGGATTTTAGCGAATTTCGCTTCAATTTCATATTTATTTATTTGCTTTAAATGTGCTACAATTAGGTTAGTATATGTTGTAAAAAAACTCACGTTTAGCTTCAATAAAGCATGCAAAATATTGATTATATTCCATAGTCAATTAACTGAATATAATATTTAAATAATCCACATAATCATAATTAACACATTGCATTACATAATTAATATTAAATATATTATTTATTATCACAGTTTTCGTGGGTATTTAATGCTATTACCATAATTATACTTATTGTTTTCTTACATAACGTCAATATTAGTGTACATTTTATGTCAATATTATTTTAATGGTCAATAAAAATAATAAATTCATAATACACCTATATTTAATTATTTAATTTGGCGAAGGTACTCAGCCACCGAATAAAATAATTTCTCGAAGCATTTGCGGCGTAATATTGTTTTTTCTTATTTTTTTTTATAATATTGAATTACCAAACGAGCATGCAATCCACCTGATCGTAAGTGGCTCTTGCTACCCATAGAAACCTAGATCTAGATCCAGATAAGACCATAGTTTTACCTAAAGTTGGCCTACGAATTTTTGGTAAGTTATAATTTAAAGATCATGTGTGTAATGTGTCTGGAAAGTATTTCGTTTACAAAAACTTTCGTTTACCAATATATAAAAAGTACAATGCCAGAGCATAACTTAACACAAGTTTTTTCGCAAATTGTTTTCGTCTATCGCATGGAAATATGTCTATCATTAGCACAAAATACAGTATAAACATTATTCGTTGTCAAATGTTTGAAATTGCTACAGTTTTGTGAAATTGCCCGCCATAATTACATGCCTTCTGAATTTGGCCAGTCACTTGTTTTGCCATATACAATTCAAAGTCGAGTCGCGCCTAGTTTTATTTCTGTAACTTGTATCATTGAATATATTTAGTGATCACCTAGAATATTATGTACTACTGTTTGCTAGCGATTCTGTTCATGTTTTAGAATTGATTTCAAAATTCAATAACATGAATTGAAAATTAATGAATGAAATATGAAATGTTTAATCAACTTGGTTAAACATGAAATCTCGAAGTTCTTTCCATATCGAAGTTTTATTAACCATCAATTTTTTTTCCTAATTTTCTTTGATTTTGTAATGTAATATATTTTTTTTAAGTTTTTAATTAACTTGGTCTTGATTGTCGCTATGAAGTAATCTATTGTTCTTTAATTTTAAGGACTTGATTTGTTGGTGACTGCTACAGATTATAGTCTATAAGAGTAATCTTAAAAAAGTACTTAAAGGTTTAAATTCAACGAAACTTTTGATCGATGACATTTTTATTGTAACTGGGATCAACTTCGCTACAATGTAAATAATAAAAAAAAACATCATTCCTTTTTAATGCCTCTCATCTGCGTTTAACTGCACGTATCACGATAAAACACGTATACGACAAATTTGCGTTTAAACACAAAAACACCGATATATGTATCATAGTGATATATGGAGGGAACACTGAAAACCTAGGACACGACAACTCATTGCGTATCAATATATAGAGTGGCAATTGACGCGCCACTCTACATGCATAATGAAACACATGAGTAAATGAGGCTATATTCGAACATATTGCACTGCAATAAGTTAACTAGATGAATGGTGCCGAGTTTTAGACTAGATTTCAACTTCAAGTCACCTTGAATTATTTCGTAATATGTTTTTAAATTGTCTCGAAACCAATTTTTTAGTAATTTCATGTTATTTAAATGATCATTCGTTACATCTTAGTTGAGATTTTGTCTTTATCTGTCGACGGCGCTCTTGGAAGTAAGTCTTAGTGTGGTGCTTAGAATAAAGAAAAGCCTTATTTATCTAATAATTTCAAAAAGATTACCTGCTGTCTAAATTGGAAGTAGTAATAAGCGTGTAATAAATATCCAAATTTTCAAAATCCTCCAAAATAAATGCAATAGCTATGACCGATTTTTATGAAAGCAGATTTAACCCTACGGGTATTAAACTTCTGTTTATTATTAAATTAAAAATTTACTTCAATTTTATTGCATAGTAGTGTAGTACTGTTTTTTAAAACTAAAGTTGGAACCGAGCATGCAGTCCATCCAAGGGTAAGTGATCACTGAAGCCTGTGGACATCTGTAACCAACTGCACGTAGAATATGGATTTTAACTGAATCCGATCACAGTTACAATATGATCCTGGGGACTAAGAAGGTAGCTTCGTATGTGTAAGCCAACCGGCACCTACAACCTTCCACTCAAACTTCACTTCAAGAACTCCTGTTTTGTCTGGAGTTGGTTACAGATGTCTATGGGCTGCAGTCCACGTACTTCGTTTGTTACTTCGACTAAAAAAATACAAATAATACGACACAAATAAGTCTTAGATTGAGTGTCAAGATAATGTCGAGGTACGTTTACTACTAATGCAGCTAGATTGATATTTCCACCCGGACTATATCCGTTCACCCTCGCCTCGCCTCGACTTCACCTTGACCGGTCAGAGTAGGCATTGGTAGGCCTGCAAAGCTTATAAGTATTTATTACAGGCATAGGCATAACATAATAGGCATACCAGACAGCAGGTGTTGTTGGTTGAACTTAATAAGGCTAGCAAATATGGGTTAACGTTCTTTAATGAGATTTTTAAAATTGTATCAAATAAACGTAGTTCATAGTGTAGTTAATTGGATTGATATTTCGAATACTTTAAACTAGTAATATGAATTGCTTAGAAGTTTAGAATTATCTTAGAACTAAAAGTGAATAGAATCTGAAGTTATAAGAATTGTAGTGTAAGCTACTTACACTAACTTACACTACAAGTAACATTTGAGGTATTAGTTCACCTAATGTGTAAAAATTGCAAGTCACGTACGTCTGTACCGGCCTTAAATAGGGCAATGAGTTAACCTGAAGTCTATCCAACACGGTGATAGTCCTAAATTATAAGACCTGGTTGTTCTGCCGATTTTAATAAAAATTAGCACTGTTTTTAGTAATCCGATCTTGATTCTTAAAATGCCTTTACCACATTGATGTGTCATTGTTCCAAGTATGTACTAATCCATAAACAATGTAAATTATCCAGTAGCGATAATATCTAATATCCAGTAATGATAATGTTCTGGATAAGTTACATTTCCATAAGATAATTCAAAATATTATTTCTTTTAATTCCAGACGCTGCTTATAGCGAGCAGTTTATCAAATGGAAAGGAGATTGAACAGAAACAGAAAATATCAGAACTTCTGGAAAATGGAATCAAAGACGAGCCTGTGTCTGGAAAAGGAGTCAAGAGAGGGATTATTTCTACTGGTCACGGGTACTATGGAGGTGGTTTAGGAATTGCTTCTCATGGTTTGGGATATGCTTCTCATGGATTTGGATTGGGTGGACCAGCAGTTGGCGTTGCATCAGTCGGATTATCTTCCCCTGGATACGCTATCTCTGGACCTGGGTTCGCGGTTGGTGGAGGCGCTTTTGGCGTGGGTGGTCCCGCCATAGGATCCGGCGTGGTAGCTGCCGCCCCAGCAGTAGCTGTTGGTGCCGGCCCAGCAGTCGCAGTCGGTGCTGCTCCTGCAGTTGCAGTCGCGGCCCCTGCGGTCGCAGTCGCTCCTCAAGTACAAACCTCAGTGTCCGTGGAGCCAAACCCCGTGATCCTTCGACAAGAAGTGCCAAGATTTATCACTAGGACAATCACGAGAGATGTCCAAGTGCCAGTCCAAGTACCGGTACCGGTTCCAGTTGATCGTCAAGTCCCTGTGCCCGTGAGAGTGCCCGTGCCAGTGCCAGTGGACCGTCCAGTCCCAGTCATCCACAAAGTTCCGGTAGAAGTGACGAGACAAGTCCCCGTGTACTACGAGAAGAGAGTGCCGTACCCGGTGAAAGTACCCGTGTCGGTACCAGTACCATATCCCGTGACAGTTGAAAAGCAGGTGCCTGTAGACCGTCCCGTGTACATCGACAGGCAAGTACCCGTCCCGCATCCAGTGTACGTGGACCGTCCCGTGAATGTCCCCGTGCCGGTTCACGTGGACAGGCCGGTTCCAGTGCCGCAGCCGGTAGTAGTCGATAGACCAGTCGCAGTTCCCCACCCAGTTGTTGTGGAGAGGAGGGTACCAGTGCCAGCAGTAGCCGCTGTCGCTGCAGTTCCAGCTGTGTCAACTGTATCCGCTGGTCCAGCGGTCGGTGTAGCTTTGGGTGGAGGAATTGGAGGAGGTTACGGAGGAGGATACGGAGGAGGATACGGAGGAGGATACGGAGGAGGATACGGAGGGGGATACGGATACGGAGGGGGCTATGGAAGCTACGGAGGCCTTGCGAGCTACGGTGGCCACGCTATCGGCAGCTCTGGTTATACCAACCATTACTCTACATACACTAGCCATTAAGTTTTGAAATGTTACGTTTTATGTACAACATTTGTAATTGGTTGATGTGGACTAATAAAGTGATTGAAACAATCGGTTGTGTTAATTTATGAAAACTGTAATTAAAAAACAAGAGTTATGTATCTACTAACAAAACAAGTTGAGGAAGAATAAAATTCTGACAAATAAAATGTGCCAATACAAAAACACGCATCACGGAATGTGTTTTAAAGAAATCAGATGGTTTTTTATAACATTATTTATCAGTAAAACACACTTCTATAATATTTACAACAATCCAAACTATATTTACAAAATCTTTGTCATATTTTAAGGGCAATAATATTCCTAATATTCAAACTGTTCTCAAATCGCTTAAACAAAGTCAGTATGATTTGCTTAAGAGTTTACCACTACTCAAATTTCTTTATTGTCTTTTTAATATAATATGCTACCTTAAAATAAAGTTCTTTAATACGTCTGGTTTGTAGGTCATATCGACACCTAAATAATTTCTTTGTAATTAGTTTAAATAAAAGTCACACTTCTTAAAAATATTCTATTAAATGCAAATTTGGTGAAATCACCACAACCGCAAAATATATCGCGCACTCATTGCTGATGTTAAATGACGACTTTCTAGACATCTAGCAAATACCAAAATACTATAGATAATACTGAAAAATTCTGAGGAAATAATTGTTTGCTTGTATAAATAAGCTAATATTTGGAAAAGGTATTAATACTGTTTTATGTTTTAATACTGTTGTTGTTATTTGCCGTACACACACAGCACACTTTAAATTGGTTTAGAATTTAACTTTACATTGTTTATCGTCAAATGACTGGAAGGTGTATATTTGTATAAGACATATTTGAATGATTTGCATAGAGCGAAGTCCTTGTATCAGTCATAGCTTTTTACTTATTTGAAAGTGAAGTTATCGGCAAGATTTCTTCAGAATATAACACATTTCTTTTCAGGGTTCATAGGAGAACCAGGAGGACATCCCCAAACCCTGGCGAAGTCTTTGCTATTTTGAAGAGAACCCCGCGCTCGAAACTGTTGGGGCGAATGCTCGTCTTCTAGGTCAGCTTGCAACGAATCCTTTGTTGACACACCACACCATAACTGGCAAATAAAAACAATTTTGACTATTATTTTATTAACTTTGAGGCATTATTGATCATTGTAACCCTCTCCGATGTATAATTTCTTTTCTCAGTCTGATCCTTAATTTCGAGGATCGTGACTTTTTTGCTGTATAGAAAATATTTCCTAATACACTGATTTTTAAAAAATATTTAAATATTAGTTATTAAATGCAAACACATGTTTTAAGAATTGATTTTTCATTAAATATAGAGGAGATTAAATATTTGCTAGGAATTGATGTTTTTGATTGAAAAAAATATAAACGGAACATATCTTACGTTTCCATAAGATAAGAAGAACAATTGCTCGGAAGTTAAGTGCTCAAAACTGGGAAGCTTAGGTTCTGGTCCAACCTTCCTTAGGTGCTCTTTGAGAGCGCCTAACGCCTCCCGAAGACCTCCATTGTCAGCGATGTTCTCTCCTAAAGTCTTCTTACCGTCTACCTGTGCAATATTATATAAGTATTTAAATATGTTAAGTATGAGTTTTTAAATAACTTCTGTAGGTAAAATCAATTTCTTAGTAAAAATCAGTATTACATCTTGATAAGTATATTATAATGTTGATATATTCATAGGTTGACTGCTTTTATTAGAAGGACTGCCGACAAATTGTACTCCGAGTCCATAAAGTAAAAGATATATCAAGATAAGTTTAAAAATCTTACGTATTGGTCCAATTCAGGAACGTAATACGCAGAGTATTGATCGACGAAACATTGTGTCATATTTACAAATGACTCTATAGTTTCATTAGTCCACCACGGTAATAAATTACCATTTTTGTCGAACTGGCGACCTAAAAATGATACAATAA
This sequence comes from Cecropterus lyciades, assembly GCA_002930495.1. Classification (NCBI taxonomy): domain Eukaryota; kingdom Metazoa; phylum Arthropoda; class Insecta; order Lepidoptera; family Hesperiidae; genus Cecropterus; species Cecropterus lyciades. The sequence goes on from MOOZ01000852.1 coordinate 591,480, forward strand.
CAGAAATCTTTAACTGACAGTTATCTATGTACACTAAAGGTTTAAATATGTATTCCACATTTAGCAGCAGTTTCATGCCATAATATATTTTATTTTACACTTAGTTTCAACATCAAAAGTAATTTAAATTATTACCAAAGTTATCGAAGCCATGAGTGATTTCATGTCCAAGGACAGTTCCCAGGGACCCGTAATTGAGAGAACTATGAAAAAAACACCATAAGTAAATATGGACAAAATATATTTATATTTATGATTTTGATACCTATTTGTATACTTACTCAAGTCCCAAATCAAAAAATGGATGTTGCAACATCACAAGAGGCACAGCTGCGTCCGAGAATATTAAAAGTGTATATTTTTAAGGCATCTATCTTTTACGATTCACTACTTGAAGTTTTGTTGTACTTACTAATAGTATTTTCTTGGAAAGTATGATAGGCATTCACTTCAGTAGGATCTGTGGCCCAAGTAAAGTTATTGCCTTCTCGAAATCGATTGAGCGCCTTCTTAATTTTGACTTGCACAATATTAATCATATTTTCTAAATGTGTTCCAGCATTTATTTCAAGACCACTATAATACTGCTCTAATTTTCCATCTTCTAAAAGCCAATCTGGGAATCCAACTAAGGTTTTCATCTGTATTATTTTTTGATATGTGGCTAATTTCGTATTATCATCCATCCATTTCGCTTTGCCTACCAGACGTGCTAAAGCGTTCTTCATTTCGTTAAGCATTGTGTGTATCTAGGAAAGGCAGTGTATGTTTAATATTATCATTATCAAGATTACTGATTATAAAAGATTCTTTATATAAATAATGAAATTAAATTTGAACCTTTGTTTAAAGCCAGCACAATAATTGCAAAACAGCTTAGATGACAATGTTTTTGAGTAGTCGTAACGCTATCCTAATTTAAATTAGTAAATCAGTGGATTTAGTATTAAGTTAACTTATAACATTAATGTAGCATTCAAAAATTCATTTACAAGTTTATCAGCTACTGTACAAAATTTACCGGTAAATTTGTAAGTAATGGACGATAAAATATTTTAATAAAAATATTTATCGTAATCAAGTGCTGATATTATTGTTTGTTGATTATTTACCTTAGGCTTCGTAACATTTATGAAATGTGGATCAGCTATAGCGTAAGACACAGCCATTCCTAGCATATCGTTAACAGCGTTCGCACATTGCAAGCTTCGTGCTGGTACTGGAGTCACTTTGCCAACATGCAGCTGTTCATAAGCCCTTTGGAATAGAGACCGCATTTCGGTTGTCGTATGGATGGACATTACTTCTGATACCTTTAAATAAATAGATGTGATAACTATAACTATATATTTGTAACAACTGGTGATATTTATACAAAGCTAGTAAAAGACAATAACAGTTTGTTTAAAGACAAAATACTGACCTTAATCCAAATATACAATTCGATAGTAACGGGAGGTATTCTAGATAGAAGCGCTGCCATGAGAGACATGTATTTCAAATCAGGTTCCGAAACCATTATCTTGTCTTTTTCGAAATCTATTGATACTTCGCTGATATTGAAAACACCTTCTATGTATTTTTTCCAAATTGCAATAACTGTTCCATTGTTACTCTCTACAATCATATCTGTATGAGCTTGTATTTCATCTACTGTGTAATCAGGTATATTCAGATAAAAGTCTTCACTTGATTCAGTATCATTGGAAGTATCTATCTGAAAAAAATAAATATAATATTAATACTCTTTATTGTACCCAAAAAGTATACACAACCAGGAAACATACAAATATTTGTTATGTCTATAGATAGTTCCTATTATATGTATGAAATTTTACTATTTCTTTCTACTTATAGATAAATTATTACCTCGAATAAATCATTGTCAATACTGTAATATTCGTTCGCAGCTAAAAATATGTTCTGGTCTAATTCAACTTCACTTAGATTTGAATCTTTAGTACCACCTGCTTCTAATATGAATAGCTTCATCAATTCAGCATAAAACAGTTTGTATACTTGAGCAGATTTTTCATCATCATCGTCTCCATTTTTATGTGCTTCGTTTTCAGAGCTAAGTACTTTATTAAAAAGAAAATTGGATTTATGATTTAGAATTTCTATATCTTTATGCCCTATATGACGTTTCTTTTCGTTGTGCATACTGAAAGATAATTGGTAATTTTAGTATCTGTTTTTAAATGCAATAAGATCTTGTTTAATATATTCAAATTATTACCTTGGGAAAGGATTAGTCGTTTCAGGTGACCCCATAACGAGCCTGTATACTGATGAATTTTTGGGATCAGTAAAAATGTCAAATCCTATTAACACGTCCATTCCCAGTTGAACTTTGATTTGTATCACAACTTCCAACCAATTGAAGGTGTATGTAGAGTAATCAAATTTTTCGGAGACGTTAATGAAAGTAGGATACGCAGGAAGACCTAGCGATTCTAGTATTTTTAGAACCGGTCGTAATGCGCGTTTATCCAGAGTTTCTGAAAAAAAAAAACAGTCACTGATATTTTTACACTGTCTTAAAAATTTTAATTTCTGCCAAACTATGGATTATAATGATAATTTTTTATACATCTTTTCAGTGCCACAGGTCGTGGCTTGGTGGCACGTTATTGTGTCATGAATCACGTGCCCAAGTAGATATATAAAAACCAGGTTGTTGAACCAGTGTAGTTCGACCGGGAAAGTACCACCGCCATACCTACATATTTCTAGCGTGAAGCAGTTCTTGCGTTTCGGTGGAAAGGTGTGGTTGTCGGCACACTTATGACTCTTATGAGGCGACCATTTTAGGTTATAATTATAGATACACAAACGTAACCCTACAACCATGTTAGTCCTCGGAAGTAGCAACGCATCTGTGATCGACTTCCGATAGAGTTCCTGTTCTATATGAAGTTGCTTTGATGTCCATGGGAGGTAGTATCGACTTACCATCAGGTAGACTGAATGCTCGATTGCATCAGTCTGATATAAATACAATACAAAATATACACAAACACTCATAACCATGTCGAAAACATATGTAAATTCATAATCGAGAACTCAACTCCACCCTAAACCCCTACGGTTAAAACCTCTAACCACCGGATACGGTACAGCTCGGTCACACGATCAATAATGTAGAGGTACGTATGACCCGATGTTATCTTTGCATCGATAACAGCACAATAGATAATCACGCTACGGCAGTTTTTGACATCATGTACATTAACGAATGTAAAATCAATGTTAGGTATATAAATAAGCGCCTGTCGTAAGAGGCGACTAGAAGGGGGCTTCTGGGATTGCGGGCGGCTAGAGTGGGAGCTCGGACCGCCCAGCCAGCAACTCCGAGAAGGATGACGGCATGTGTGGCTGCATGTCTTCGCAGACACCGGAAAGTGCAGGGGGACAGGTGCACGTGCCCCAAGCGATGAGCCCGTGAGTGGCGCCGCGCTAGGGGTACCGGCGCGTTTCATAGGAGATCCCGGAGTCCCCTGCAAGCGCTGAGGAAGGCCATCGAGGGGGTTTTAGTGGGTAAAAATCCCACATAACACGGAGTCTCTCCCAAGGCTTCGGTGTACCTTTTGAAGGTTACCTCCCCGTCACCAAAAAAAAAAGTTATATAAATATTAGACGTTATTTAAAGTTGCAAAGACTACATCTCATTTCTCTTCCTCTTAATGCAGTTAGCTTATAGTTGGTATAAGCTTATAGTGTTTTAAAGCTTTGTAAGGCTTTCAAATAAGCATTGCTGGTAGTGTTTTGTGAGATGTATGAGCTAATGAAATATATAGCTGAATGTAATTTGACAACGATGTTGAATGAAAAAAATAGGATGTAAAGAGAAGTTTATATAATATAATTCCAAACTGAATTTAAAGAGCAAAATAAGACAATTATTATATTACACATGGACTCCTTTTTACCAGTATCCATACACGCAGTATACATGTCTTTTGCCTGTTGGACTGGGCGAGGCTGGTGCGAGGAGTTCTTGCCCAGGAAGTCCCGTACCACCGTGTACACCTTGCTCTGCTTGTCTCGGAACCAGTCGTACGAGCGGTATGCGTCTGGCCTGGGGTGATCTTCTGCCCAGTTTCCGCATACGTACTGAAAGATAGATAAATGGAGAAAGCCCCTACAGCAGAAATTAATAGGCAAAGAGAAATAAGTAGGATAAGATGTAGCGAATGAAAGGGAAAATAAATATTTATAAAATAGAAGAAACAAAAGAACGTGCTGTCTTCAATTTCTGCGTTATTACCTCTGCGGACAAAGTTTAAACGCTTCGCTTGAACGCTTACTTTGAAGGATAAGTATGTATATCTCTCTAATAACACACTTGAAATCAGAATACAACAACGCTTAACACTACTGTTATTAAATATATTAAAGCGCCGCGGTGATCTTACTTAGTCGAACCATTAAGGATCAAAAGGGTCAGCTAACACATTTATACGGGTGCAAATAAAAGTCCACTTGTTAAAAAGATTCGCGGCTATTACCTGGTAGAAATCCTGGCAAGGGTCTGCCGTCTTGTCCATAGATAATGCTAGATTTGCAGCAGATCGCAAGCATTCTTTACTCTCACATATGTTAATAGGTTTGCTCCGTTTTTGTTTTATATCTAGAAAGACGTTTTGATCGTAAAGTACATTCATGATAGGTTTTTTTTATAATATAGAATTGTAAACATCTCATATATGTCGGTTTTGAGCCCACCCTTCATACCAGAACACAGCCCTTATAGGTACATCGGTATTCAATCCCAGGTAGGACCGTGATTCTGAGGTTGGTGACAAATGCGTTGCTACTCCTTATGATAAAATTGATACGCCTCGGATAAGTACGTCTCCCTTACCACATTTTAAAACTAACTAAACGAAACTAAAATACAATATCGCTTAAGTCTGCTGTTACGAGTATAAGGCAGAAATTAATGTGGCGGTGACGACTTCGGAGTTGAATCAAAAAGTTCTATTATCCTAACAATTGAAAAATAATTTACGATGTAAAATACTTACACAAAACTGTCATTGCTATAGCTAAGGACAATAAGACTAAGAATAATACTATGATGATGATTACAAACAATTTGTTGCGATGTTTTCGGCGAAATCTGAAATTATACAATAATCATTGATAGAAAATTTTAATACAAACTTGACATGTTATTTGTTAGTAGTTATTTATAGTATGGAAGTAGCAAATGAACATGCAGCCCACCTGATGGTAAGTGGCTACTGCCACCTATAGACATCTGTAATCAACCTTAGGTAAGATCAAAGTCTCACCTAAGGTTAGCCACAGATGCGTTGCTACCCCTGAGGACTGAGATGGAATGCCTCGGAATAGTATGTCTTCCTTACCACACCCTTCAGACCAAAACACAGCAGCGCATAACACTGCTGTTATTAGGCAGAAATAGATGTGGCGGTAGTGCTTCCGGAGTCAAACCACAGAGTTCTAACACCTTCAAATCTGTAACACCTTATACATTTTGTTCTCAAGTTTTTTTTTTTAATATATAGATTGAAGTAGCAAACGAGCATATCTGCATAGACTGCATCTATCTAATGGCAAGTTGTCACTGCCGCCCATGGAAACCTGTAAGCAACTTCATGCAGAATAAGGTTTTTATCTGAATCACAGATACGTTGCCGATCCTGACTGACCGACCTAAGATGGTTACCTCATATGAACTACACCCTTCGACCGCAAGAACTCTATAGAAATAGAGGTGGCGGTGGTACTTCCCCGGTCGAACTATATGTAAATGTTATACCACCTGGATTTTTAATAAAGAACAATAACAGCCCTGCTGTAATATTCTAAGACCCGCTGAGTTTCTTGCCAGATCTTCTAGCTTGTCGTGTTCCGAAAACCGAAACCGAAGCCAAAAATATAGTAACTAAATTTTTGATTTCATTTCGCAACCTACAGCTTTATTAAAATAAATTTACCTCGCTGTTCTGGACCCAACGGCTATTAAATACCCAGATTCTCGTAGTTCTTGGCCATTCTTCAGTGGAGGTGTTTCGGGTTTGTCACTGGCTGCACCTGAAAAGTACTAAACATAAATATACGAAGATAGACCTGATTTTTAGACCGTGGTATTTCTGTTAATGGGCTTTGAATTATTTTATGCTAAGGTATCTGGTTATGAGTCACCTGAAACCTACCGTATAAGATATGTTGTGTTATACCTTATTCATAATTAGCCCTTTCCGTTATTCATAATAAGTGCCATAGACTGTAATAACGTCGAGTACTAAGGCATAATATTCATATATTTTTTAAATAAGTAGCAAACTAGAAACTAGCACACACTCTACCTGATGATAACAATCTTCTAACATAATGTAGAGATATGTAGAGGTCATATACTTATAATAATGTAAAAATAATTGGGCGGGCGTGAAATGCGACATATTGATTTTTTTTACCCTAACCCGAGAGCCACGAAACCTTTGTTTCAAGCGTTATTCTCGGAATGCCGCAAGCTTGCATGAATAACACAACACAGAAACGCAAATTTTACAGAGTCATGTACAAATATAAAAATATCTTTTTGTTTCTGTTTTTTTAATGAATCAAGTCGTGAAAATAATAAAAATTAAACGGCTATTAGTGGAGTTGTATTAAAACTAACTAGTAAGTAATAGATATACTTAAAATCGATTAATTTTGAATTGAGCGGTTATTCATGCAAAGCAGCGATATGTTATCCCTTTAAGACAATAAAGTTAAACAGGTATATCATACATTTTGCTTTCACTTTTGTGTATCTGTGTTATGCAAGATAGCTAGCGATATCACAGCGATTAGTGGGGATGATTTTAGCCTTAGTACCACATCAAATTGCGGTCCTATGACGCTTTAATCAACCCGATGTTTAAATAAAAATAATTAATGAAAATTATATGTAAAGGAAAAACTAATTCCATTCGTACAAATTAAAAAAAAGTATTTGACCGATGTTATATAGTCACAAAATTTCGGCACGATGAAATAGTGAAATTTGCTAAAATTCCCTCAACGCTGACGTTTACAGCGCCTAGGCTTTATGACCCTCGGGTAAAAGATACGTTGCTCGATAACTAGAAATATACTGTAGACGGTAAATAAATCTGTTAGGACGGCGAAGTCACAACGTAATGGCTTAACGTCGCCTTATGAGATGTGGTAAACATTTTGGTTTGTTTTTATTAGTGTCATTAAAGTGAAGTTGTTGATGGCATATTTACTTTTATTTTATGTACAGTAATATCTGAAAAAGGGTTTCATATAGTTTTTCCCTTTTGGGTTTAGTTTGGTTCGATGGTAATAACGGACAACCTTTCACTGGTTAACTGGTTTTTATTCTAAAGATTATTAACTACAATACAACTGGANNNNACAACTGGAATATCTTATGGTTAATGGTTATGGTTATGGTCTTATGGTTATTGAATACGCGACGTAATGGTAAATGGTATTGAATACGCGCTGCCCGAGTGGTTGTTGGTTACGTACTAAATTATATGGATAAAACCTAAATTAAGGAAAGCGATTGCGCGTCAATTGCAACTATGCACAAACGCGTAATCGCTGATCTGTTCGAATGTGTAAATCCGAACAATATCATGATAATAGTATGAAGTATTTTTGTAAAGATGAAGCGAATAAGTGTGTAGTTCAACTAATGGTCACTGTCGCCCATGGACATCTATAATCAACTTCATATAATGGGGTTTCCTTGACCTGACTTTGGTCTTATACGTTGCCATTTCTGAAGACTAAGGTGGTCGTCTAATATAATATATAAAGTCAGCCAGCATCATACCTTTCTATTAAAATACGAGATCTCCTTCATGCTAAGAAGTGATGCGCCGGTGGCCTTTTTGGGTATTATAGTATGGGGACAATGAAAAATAGCGCTGTATGATGTCGCTCGTACTAGCACAGACTCCTTATTTGTTTAAAATAAAATATGCTAAGTAAATATGATATGAATTTGTTTTTAAATTTTGCATTTTGTTTGGTCTAAAGAATTATTATTGTTATTTTATTTTATTGTTCATGTATTTGGAAATTTAAAATGGGTTATTGTCATATAATTTGAATATAATATGCTATTTACAATCAAATCGCGAACACAA
>MOOZ01000852.1:614618-628257 GCA_002930495.1 Cecropterus lyciades
GTGTTTGTGTATTCGTCATTGTGTGTCCATGGCACCCACGACACAGGAGAAAATCCTACTGTGGGGCTATGAGTGTAGAAAGCGGCTCCGTTTTGAGACTTAAATGGCACCTTGTGGAGCCAACTGTTTTCCTAGGCGTTACTTTAGATGCCAAATTGCAATTGTCAGGTAGACTTAGCTTTGCAGTATATGCTGTTAAAAATCTATTAACAGATGTAGAAACAGCTAGAATAGTTTATTTTAGTTACCTTTACAGCATGTCTTTCGGTATACTGCTGTGGGGGTGCTCTTCAGACCTCAATACTCTCTTTGTATTTGCTGGCTGTACGAGCCATTTATAATCTGGGCCCAAAAAACTCACTTAAAGAAATGTTCAAAGAAATAAATATTCTATCTGTTGTATCCCAATTTATATATGAAAACTTGATTTATGTTAAGAAAAATATTAATAAATTTAATAAACGGTGTGATACACATGATATAAATACAAGGAACAAGCGCAGTCTCTGTGCACATTTCACTTGTCTTCACAAAATTAATAATTCTTTTATGGGTCAATGTATACGATTTAACAATAAACTTTGAGCTGAGATCAGGAATTTGTCATTCAATAAGTATAAGCAGTGATTACAAACTGTGCCGTAAAGCATATTATAAAATTTCTGATTACATAGAAGACGAAACAGCCTGGGGCTGAGCAATTATATGTATATGTTTCAATGTTTAATTAAATGTCAAAGTGTAACGTATCTTGCCAAACAAGCGTCTAGTTTAGTCAAATGTAAGGCAAGATACTGGAGCTAGCTATTATTGCCCACGTAATAAACAAGATGGTTAAAAAAATATATACAAATATATAAAAGACAAACCCACTGAGTTTCTTGCAGGATCTTCTCAGTTGAGGTCGTGTTCCGATCCGGTGGTAGTGTAAGACAAAATTGTAATTGACAATTTGTAAGGGCACTGTAGGCCTATGCAAAATAATGATATTTCATTTCATTTCACTTAATAGATTTTAAGTTAACATTTCACGGAACTCAAGCGTGAATATTACTCAATAAATCAAATAAAAACTAGAAATGTATGCCCTGTCTGCAAATAGCTCTGAAATTACAAGTAATTACTAATTTTTCTGTTCACCATTTAAGTATAGAATGAATCAAATAATTTTATAACTCAATCGATTAGATTCTGCGATTTCCGTTTTAGATCTTAAGCAATACTGCCATGTTTGGTTCGGACCACGAATTATATTGACAAGCTAACATTTAACTATAAGTTTTATAGGTACCTATAGTGTGTAAGTTTAAATTAAATTTGAAAACTTTACGGATATCTGTCGAAAATGTAAGCTATTCTTTCACCGTTATAGCAAGTTGTATATGACTTCCCCACGACTTGGAACGTGTATAAAACAAAAATTTGACGCCTATCAAACCCCTTATATGTGGAATATCAAAAAATCTTTTCTTACTGGGTGTCTACATAATAAAATGAACCTTTTCTCCAACATGTTTTAACAGTTTCAGCTCTGCGATGATAAGTCAATGCAGTCACCTGGTGGTAAGCGGCCAATACCGCCTATTTTCATTTGTAATCAACCCCAACTATGATTAGAGTATTTATTTGAGGCTGGCCACAGATACTTTGTTAACCCTGATTACTAAGTTGTAACGCCTCGGAAAAGTAAGTGTTCCTGGCCGTACATTTCAAACCAGAGCACAGCAAGGCTTAACACCAATGTTAATAGGCAGAAATAGCTCCGAATTCGAACCTGAGGAGCAACGCACCTGGGGTTAATCATAGATAACCATGAGCGGCAGTGGCCACTTATCGTCAGAAAAACTGCATACTCTTTTGCTATTTTCATATTCTAAAAGATGAAGCTTACTTTTCTGAAGGGGTTATGCCGACTTTCTGCTGACAAATGCGGGAAGCCTCTAAACAATCGTTGAATGTTGATTGTCAACAATCAATCAAAAGTTTGTATTATCTGTTTGACAGAAACAAGTTTATTGCTACCGTTTTGTCGTTACAACTTTTTTATTAATTATTTCGTCAGTTAAGTTGTCAACAAATGTGTAAAGTCGTGGACAAGTTTTCTTAGCCATATGTTAAATTAACGAAGTATAGAAAGATTACATGTTATTTGTAAAGCACAATCCAATCAATTTGGGTGTAGTAAATGAACGTGCATCAGAATTCAATTAGCAATTATTTAAATATTAGACATAATCTGTCCATCGTTTGACTGGCGGGGTAGACTTTGGCCTAACTTTGGTCTTACTTTAAGAGTAGACCCGTGCCCAGGGGTGGAACAATAATGTCGATTGAGGAAAACATATAAAAAAAGTCCAAAAACTGAAGGTTAATAATAATTTGACGACTCACGCGATGGAGCGGTCACCATACCGGTCTGACACGCAGTGGGTCCCGGGTTCGATCCCCGGCGAGACAGACATATGAATCATGAGTCTAGATTTCTGTTCTGGGTGTTGGTGTTCATGTATTCGTCTTTGTGTCCATGGCACTCAGAGCATAGTCCTAGTGTGGATAGCCCCACAATAGGACTTGATCCTGTGCCGCGTAACTCATAGGAGAATAGAAAGCGCTTATGTTTATGTTAATTTAGCTTTATTAAGGGAGTTTTTTCCAAATATACCGTTTTCCTTTTTCAACCTTTTTTTGCTTTGGTTTTTGATTAATTAGAGTTTTCATATTTTCTTTTATTATTGTTATTTTTATTAATGATTTGAGTTGATTGAGGACAATATTAAAAAACTCCAAAGAACTCAAGATAGAAATAATTACGGTATTTTTTTGCAACCGTTTTGGTTTGTTTTTTGATTAATTTGAGTTTTATTATTATTATTTTTTTTCATTATTATTTTTTATTCTAAGTAATAATCAAACTATACTTACAAGGGATCGCATGGTTCCAGACCGTTGCTACCGACGTAAGAATGTAGTCTGTGCAAAACTGCGCGTGCGCACCTTATATACCATTTAGGTATTTTAAAATCACGTTGGTTGGGCTGGGCCAGACATCCTAGACCATCGGTTCTCAATCTTCGGAGTGCGACTCGTTGGGGGTCGTTTGTTATTAAAGGGGTCGCGGTGTGTTAATAATAATGCTTGCGAAAGATTCGACTGCTAAACAAGTGATTGTGTGTGTGTGTCATGTTGTAAAATTATTATTACCCCACAATTATAACACGAAGAAATAAAGTTATAGCTTATTTTGATAACAATTTTATTTAACTTTGTTATTAACAAAATAATTAATAAGTTTAATTGAATAAATCATAATTAAAGAAAAACATAACTACTTAAAAATCTATGTTAATAATTCCGCCAAGGAGTACGGTAGACTTGATTGAAACCTTACCTAAATAAAATAACATAAAAAAGAATGATTTCGAGTCGACATATATCCGCAAAATTCGGATTGTCGAGTATTTTGTTAAATTCGAATGGTGCAAATAGTCGCAATATTGGCCACCCGGATGCCATCTTCAATTCCCTAACGCCGATTCTAGAAATAATGAGTAATAAACTGCCATCTAGCGGCGTTATTTACCATACATAGTCTTGATATTTCATTTATTGTGTAACACCTTTTAGTTGATTATAACTACAATATTACCTACCTAAATTTTGTAAAAAAATATGTATGAGTCACATTTCACCCAAGCGAAGCCGGGTTTTCATCTAGTATTAATATAATTTAATAGTAAAGTGTTCGTAAGGCTTTGTTTTTTGCTTTTCGAGGGTGTCGACGTAAAAATGTTTGAGAATCTATGATCTAGGTAGATAAAATATGTACCTAATTTACGGATGTAGGCCTTATTAGCTATTAAGGGCGACTTTTTTTAAGGCATTACTTATTCAAAATTCTAGTACATTTACATTTGAACCATAAAGATTAAGTGATATGGTTGATTTAGATCAAGCTCATTAGTATAAAGTTTTTGCTTAAAACAGTATCATTAAGGATTTAGATCATATTAGTTTTTATTTGATAATCGATGAATTGATTTGAATTAGTAGCTGTTCTATCGTATTGTTGTTCTTAAAGTTTGATCAGGTAAAGATCGAGAATTGTCTATTGTTATTTGTGATTGTTTATTGGGAATACTACTAATGGATACAGAAGGGTCGTTAGTTACTATTGGATAACAATCTAAGTGCAAGTACTAAAGTTCATCTTTGACGCAGAAAAATTACAGAAATAGGAGCATCCTCCTCATCAAACTCATTTGGCTGATCATTCTTCCCTCCTCTCTCTCAAAGAAAAACCTTCATTGGTCGTTGGGGAAAACTTAGTACATTTTTAGGAGCAATTACGTATCTTCGGGCTACGTACCACGAAATATTCGTTCCAGCTTCATTCGCTTGGCTCTGCAACGCTTGAAAGGAATGTTACGTAGCTCTTGGATATATTAGGCTCTGGATTTCGTCTTTTGTTAAAGACAGCACCATAACATACCTTCATATGAAGCTACAGACAACTGTGTCAAATGTATTAAGATTACAAATTCCTACTACTTATCCTACGACAAAATCGTAGACTACATAATTGTAGGTAAAATGATACTTAATTTGTTTCGAATTATTACGTTAAGATCATGAAAAGCCCGAGTAATACCTATCAGTAGGATATCTCAGTGATAAATATTTATTTATAGCTGTTGCTCGCGACTTCGTTTGCGTAGACTATAATGCAAAATTTAACCACCTTAGGGGAAGAATATCACAGATCCATTCTTAATCGGTCATTATAAAATTAAACTATTGTCCATATCTTACGCTTCTAGCTTTTGTACATAAGGCTCTGCGATTACTTATATACGAATGTGAAAGTTTGGACAGCTGTATAGTACATAAGTGTATACAGCTTTGAGCCGCCCATCGAGGTTGTTATAAATGGGTTAGTGATTTAGTAATTAGAAAGAAATTTTAATTGGGTTTTTAGCTGACATGACTCTTTGAGCAATAGCGTCTTAGTGCAATAATTACAGATTAGCGTTCAATTGCCTGCACATTTTTATTTACCCATGCTATTTTAAATTTCAGTTGATTCGTCTCCAGAGCTGTCTTAAAACAGCAGTGTTAAGAACTGCTGGTTTGTTGGGTGTGGTAAGGAAGACATGCTTATCCGAGGCGTTCCAAGTAAGTCCTCAAGGGTGGAAACGCATTAGTAGCCAATCCTATGTGAGACTGATCTTATCTGGGGTTAATTATAGATGTCCATGGGCAGCAGTGGCCACTTTGAAGGAAGTCGCCCGCGGGTATCGTACCATTTCGTACGAGGCGGTTAACAGTCCTGGGGCCAATTCAGCCTCTGGACATCCTGGCGGATATGGTAGCAAGGATCTTCCATAAGACCTGCGTCCTCCGTCAGGAGAGAAATCCCTTTGACGAAGAGACGGTGGAAGTGCTTCGGAGGAGAGCCAGATGGCGTGCTCTGAGGTGCTGGCGTGATTGACTCTTGGAGCCATGTAACATGCGCCAACGGGTGGTCTTCGCTATTGTGCCAAACTTTATGGTATGGCTGAAAAGCAACAGTCGAGTGACCTACCGCCTGACTCAGATACTTACTGGACATGGCTGTTTCAGTAAGTATCTGAATAGGATACGGAAAAAGTTGGATCGGACCTTTCTCCGGTGGCCATCGATGCAGCGATGGTTCAGCGCAGAGATGCCTGGGACGGCATGATCACCTTTTGCGAAGACGTGATATCTACAAAGGAAGACGCTGGACGGGTTAGAGAACGCGCTGAACCCTCTCGGAGAAGGAGCTGCCGCGGGCGCAGGTATCACCCTTGTAGTTCCGGGATTAGAATAGGGCTACGGTATCCCCTGCCTGTCATAAGAGGCGAACAAAAGGGGGCTTCCGGGGTCGCCCGCAACCCCGGCAAAAGTGGGAGATCGAACCGTCCAGCCAAGCAACCCCGGGAAGGACGGCGGTAAGTGTAGTCGCAAACCCTCGGTGCAGTGGGCCCAGTCGCTCATCTGGGTGGAGTCCGATGTGTTCCTCCGCAGCGCCGAGGACGGTCACCGGGGGTTTTTAGTGCGGTAAACATCCCACATAACCTGGCGTCGCTCTCACGGCGTCGGCTACCTTTTGAAGGTTTCCCCCTGGAGAACAAAAAGAAAAAAAAAAGGATTCCTGACCTTTATTTATAAAAAGCGGCAAAAAATCACGTTTGTTTTATAGGAGTCCCACTTAAATAATTTGATTATTTAATTTGTAAAGTGAATATATGACTAAATATTTCAAGCGTCTACTTGTTGCCGTTATTATTATCGAGAAAAACGTACGTGGTATAGGAGTTCCAGTATATATTTAATTTACTCTGTTTCAGTATATCTTGTTATAGCGGAAACAGAAATACATCATTTGTTAATATTTAATCGTCTATCACGGTTCATGAGATAAAGTCTGGTGACAGACATACAGATGGACAGACGGACAGCGGAGTCTTAGTTATAGAGTCCCGTTTTTATCCTTTGGGTACGGAATCTTAAAAAAGTAACAAGTATGTATGTATGGTTTATGCCAACCACCGATAAACGCAACAAGTATTTATTGCGATAGTTATCCAGTTGGAATGGAACCAATGAATAATGGATGTGAAATGTCGGGAGTGCTTCGGACTTTTCTTGGGAACGCTCAGGTGAAATAGATTACATACTCGGACCAAAAACGATAGATGTGTGGGTTTTTAGCCTATCGAGCAGTTGTATAAACATGCCAAGTTCTTCTTTGCGTGGTATAGTGGTGGCCCACCGGTTAATCGCGACAAGGAAACTAGTAACATTGTTAAAAATATTAAAACGAAAAATCCGATTGCTTAAGACGTTTTTTGTTCATAATAATACATTTAATTTAACGTTTAATAGAAGTTTTTGTCAAAATAGTCAAGTAAAATTAAATATTTTTAGAATGGCTAGCTTTTATTTCATACCCATATCGTCGTGATAATTAAAAAGTCCTCCCCCTCCCCTTTTTCTCTATTTACAGGCGCCATTTTTGTAAAATTATATAGCCTATATCGCTTTCCAAACTGACACGATTCTAATGATATGTCATACGTCACAATGCGTCAAGCCGTCTGGGCTGTAGCGTGTGCCAAAGTAATGGACAAACATACATACGTTCGAAAATCATTAAATTCCCTCTGACGCAGTCGGGTAAAATACATACATACTATTTAACTATAGTAACTATACTATTTTATATAAAAATTCAAGAAGTATGTAAATTGTACGTCCAACAGTGATTCGTCGGTAAAAAGTCGATCTTAGCTCAGATTAAGTGGGCTGCCCATGGCGTAGTCATCATGTAGTTTGGCGTACATAATTACGTATAATAACAATACAAATCCTTTATTATAAAGCATCCGATTACCATTTGTACGATTAGATGTAAGTGATTTCGGAAGTTTTTTTTTATATTGTTATACGATAAAAAGGAACAAAAATGTCATAGTTAATAAATGGGCAAATAAAATGAGACTCAATTTTATCTTTCTTCCAAAATTAAACTTTCCACCCATTCACACACGACAAATTTTCAAATAAATAAAAAATAAATCATAATGGGTCCATTACCTTACAAGCTACGAATAAACTTATAGACGTAAACTTATAGTGTAAACTTATACATACTTTATCTTCCCAATTTTGTGTCTGGGGTTAAAAAAACCGGAAAAGGGCGAGTCGAATGAGTCGCATGAAGGGCTCCTTACCATTATCTACAAGAATACGACAAAATAACACGTTTGTTGTATGGGAGCCCCCGAAATATTTATTTAATTATGTTTATCGTATTTGTTGTTATGGCGGCAACAGAATTATGTATTCAGAGAACATTTCAACTGTCTAGTTATCACAATTAATGAGATACATCCTAGTGACAGATAAATGAACATAAACATAAAACGCTTTCAACACTCATAGCCCCACAGTAGGATTTTCTCCTGTGTCGTGGGTGCCATGGACACACAAAGACGAATACACAAACACNTCTAAACTCATCATTCAGATGTCTGTCTGGCCGGGGATCGAACCCGGGACCCACTGCGTGTTAGACCGGTATGGTGACCGCTCAGCCACGCGGGTCGTCAAACAATGAACAGACGGACAGCGGAGTCTCTTTCGGGCATGGAGCCCTAAAAGTAAGATATCATTGGTGTAATTTGTGTTTATAATTGTTATATTTCATATTAAAAATCTTTTATAACAGACTATCTAAAACAAGTTGTTGGAAACCAAAATGGCAGCGCGTGATACAGTTATCAAATGCGTTTGCGTCAACCGTCTAAAGGTAAGACAAGTTCTTGTATCCCTACATAGTTCATACGAAATTTATGAAGCCTACAATTATCATCATACTTAGTTGCAACACTTTTATTTTCACTGCTGGACACGCGTCTCCCTTTAACGACTAAATTACATATGAAGCGACTACTTTAGTCTTTAGGCAACGTAACTGTTATCGGCTTCAAGTCAAAGTCAAGGCTCATGTGGCCTGCATGCTCGTTTGATACTTCAATCTAAAAAAACCCAGACCCGGATTATACTCCATTACGCTGCAATTTGGATTAGTGGTAGGAAGTATCACTTTGTGGTTTTTTGGTATCCTTCAGAAGGTTCCCGAGGTTGTGGGAGCAATGCCGGGTTATGTGTAATTTATCCCGGAACTACAGGGACAATGAGTTTGTGGTCTACCGATGTTTCCAAACTGTCCATAAGGCATCCGTATAAGGCTGAACGATTGCAATACAACGATAACAACCGGAATCGATGGCTTAACGTGCTATGAAGCACGGAAATAGCCACTAACGATCACCCATCCATTTTTTGAACGTGCCTGACGTTACTTAACTTTATACTGTTTAGATCCACACAAGCTGCTATACGCGTTCGTGAGGCAGTACGCGTATAATTCATTTAGAACTAATTATACGCATTCTATGTCGGACCATAATTTTGGTTTTGAATTCCAACTGCATTTTGAAAAAGCCGCGCGTTCTTGTTTCTCGGTCATCTTTCGAGGAATTTTAATTTTATGTAATTTTAATATGTACTTTTTGATTGGTCACATACGCTAGCTATTCGCTATAACTGACTCTGACTTGGTAATGTAAGGTAGTGTACTGCAATTTATTACGTTATAAGGCAGGTCATTAATGAAAATAATAATTAACTAACCTGCATTTCGGAGAGGCGTGAAAAACAGTGTTATGGCCGAAATAGTCCGAATATCTAATCTATTCTTTTTTATCAAGTAGCTAGCGAGTATGCATTCTACTTGATTGGTAGAAAACAGTGCTGCTCATTATTATTTGTTCTATATGAATACCGCATAGGGGTAGATTCCTATTTGAGGTAGGCCTATGACCTAGAGTGTAGTTCAAAACTAAATTTGAATGGCTCGTATGAGTTTTTCTCTTATAGAAAAGTCTTCACCCAACATAGTAAGGTGGTAGAACTCATTGTGGTTCGACTCCGGAAGCACCACCGCCACACCTATTTCTGCGTTATAATAGCAGTGTTATGCGCTGTTGTGTTCTAGTCTGAAGGGACACATACTTTTCCGAGGCATTCCATCTTAGTCCTCAGAAGTAGCAACGCATCCGTGGCTAACCTTAGGTGAGACTTTGATCTTACCTAGGGCTGATTACAGATGTCCATGGGCGGCAGAAGCCACTTATCATCAGGTATATCAGGGCTGCATGCTCGTTTGCTACTTCCATACTATATAAAAAAAGCTAACGATTATACTTCGTAACTTGTATAAGAAGTCAAAATTAGTATATGCGAAAAGATGTCCGAATGGCTGGGCTGCAGTGATTACTTAATAGATTTTTATTATATTATTATCTATTAGCTATTTCTCAGAAGTTTCTCTTCTGTCGTGTGTATATTGCACACCAACACTTTTTTTATAATTATAATTTAAATTTGATTTTCTCCGATCTTGCCATAAACTGGAATCTCCATATATGTCACGGATTAAATTGAGATTTATATCTCAGATGTGTAGCAAAAATGTGGCGGTCATGTATGCAATAAAGACCACGCGCCTATTACATATGAATTTTACCATATAAGTTAAAAACAGAGTTTAGTTTACGTAATCTGATATACAGCAATGATTATATTTAATGTTAGGACTGGAAAGGTTTATTTTAAAAACTCGTTTAAACGCGCGGTTTGCTTGCTTCTATCATCCACACACGTTCATAATACTGAAGTATTTTGTTGTAAAAGGCGATCCGTTACGAGCGAATTAAAAAGGGGCGATTTCGTACAAGATCAGGAGAAACATAAATAAAACGTCTCTTTAATTACCGCGCGCTTGAAGAAACACACACACACCTCAAAATTCATATTTTGAGGCGTGTGTGTGTTATTGTATTCATACACAATTTTGTCATTTGCACAAAATTTCCCATTAGTTCCCTTTTATAATTTGGTTTTCTTCTTTTCTTACTGAAAAATATTTTTGCCTTCTTTTGGACTCCTCAGTTTCGCAGTCACACAGACGTATAAAAAGCAGGCTTATATGTATTAGTGTGCTTACACAATCATACTTTGATCTCGTTGATAAATACAGGGCGTCGGCTTTCGTTTTAGGAGTCTCCCCACGTTTACTGACATCTGTTAGTGATTATGTAAACTTTGAGCCCTATTTGTAATAAGTATATCGACATTTTCTAAGTGTTTTACAATGTATGAATGGAATTTCTTTTCAACATTATTTATGTTTTTATCTGACTGCGTCAGATGGAGGGTAATGTTTTTAGAGTATGTTTGTATGTATATCGGTTTCTTTGGCAGATCTACAGCTCAAACGGCTTGTTTGAAGAAATAAGGTTTATCGGGCTCATTAAATGCTTTTGATTTATGACAGTGCATTAGGATTTCTTTTGTGTGTTTTGTTGCGTTAAAATTTATTAATTTAAATTTATGCCTATACCTAAACTCAATTTAAAGCGATATACTTGTTTGAGATAAAAATTTTGAGACATATTTTTTTAAAGTTTAAAGTTTATTTTAAACCCGCTTTTACCTTAACCTTTAAATATTTTCCATGTCACTAAATATCCAAACACCTTAATATCCTAAACAGCTCATAACTTTAACATTTTTCAACCAGCCCTTTCAAGACAAGCTGGTATTTTTTAATGCCTCCAGACACTATACCGTATGTAAAATCGTCATTTTTTTTATCATGATAATGTTTATTCCATAAAATAACACAATTTTAGTACACAAGTGTAACATTGGACATAACGTTTATCTTCAGTTACCTAAACTGGCCGAGAACCTGTAATATAAGCAACTGAAATTGAAACAAAAAAGACAAATTAAACAAGTAGGTGGTTAATGTGTGCTAAATACTTGAATCCTTGTAAACGGTATACTAAATGCGTGTAATGGTACTACCACAGTATAGTAATGTAAGCAGTATGACGTCTTAGCGGTGTCCTTGAATCAGCTGCCTACGGTCGCTTGGCACAAAGTAGGTGCGCAATAGTGCTATCACTTCTTGATTTCGTTTAATGCGCGGGCGGCCAGAGGCAGCACACCGTTCGCGTCCGTCCGACCAAGCGTTAGCGTGGCACCCCTGCAACTATGGGTATACTGAGACAGACCGAGATTTGAGAGGCGCGCCCTTTCGGCCCGTTTGTATGAAGACGTAATACTGCATACTTTACTATACTGTGGTACTACTAACACTACCGGATATGCCAATCTACATACACATTACGATACGTTTGACAAAATGAATTGACATTAACTCTCGCGTATGTAACTGGCCCTTACATGTACTTATTGCACGTTAAATGTTAAATACATATGTATTTACGGAGATTTATTTATTTAATTACAAAATCCACTGCTTAATCTATTAATAATAAGCTGATACACGACGCCAAAATAGCTGTCCATGATTTTTTTTAAAACGTAAATAGGGTAAGAATGTTTTAGCGCTTCATTATATTTGTTAAGTAGTTATATTTGTTAACAGTTATTCGTTTGTGGTAGAGGCCTTCTATTGTAATTTTGATTTAATAGATCAAAATTCTACTACTACTTCTTCTTCTACTCTTTGATCTATTAACTTATCGCGAACGTCGTTGTATCGATTCTATTTATATAAATGGTAACAACCTATTTCCTATTAAGGTGGTAGAACTCTTTGTGGTTCGACTCCGGAGGCACCATCGCCACACCTATTTCTACTCAATAACAGCAGTGTTAGCCTTACTGTGTTCTGGTCTATAACCCTGCTGTTATTAGGCAGAAATAGATGTGGCAGTGGTGCTTCCGGAGTTGAACCGCAAAGAGTTCTACCACTTGTAATGTTTTATTAAGATTGTATTATTACGTATAAATGTGAAGGATCCGGGAGATATGCGATCTCCTAGAAAATAGCCCGGGTAAAGAGGGTACCCCTCGAGGCCCGAACATCCTTGCCCAACCACCCTTATGTCGACTTAACTACAGCATATGCGAGACCGTAGGGTAAGACGTCCCCTAGTTAGTTAGTTAGTTATTCTGGTTTGAAGGATGGTAGTACTTACATAAGGCATTCTTACAGGTCTACAGGGGTGACAATGCATCAATGGGCGAACTCAGCTAGTACTAATATCTTATCTGTACTTGATTACTTATGTCCATGGACAACCGCAGTTACTTACCATCAACAGCGGTTACTTATCTGGTATAGTACCAGATAAATAACCAGTAACCAGTTTCATAAAAACAAAAAACAAACAAGAAGAACTCACTGCCGACTATTCCATGCATCTTTAATGTCCTATCGATCGACCCATAAGCTCTATCGGGTTGTCACATAAAACTAGTTCACCTAATTAGACATGCTACGTGCTTTAACCGTTAAAGCCAGGTCACTGTAAGGTTATCAAGCGATCTAGACGAGGCTATCATTACAAGCCGGGTTCGTCACCGTCGACCGAATCATGAATTTTTTATGTACTATCGACCGACCTATAAACTGGACATAGGCATAGATTAATAGAAAATACTGACTTTTTTTTACGTAGACTTCACTACATAGTATAAAACAAAGACGCTTTTTCTGTCCCTATATCCCTTTGTATGCTTAAATCTTTAAAACTACGCAAATGATTTTAATGCGGTTTTTTTATAGATAGACTGATTGAAGAGGAAGGTTTATATGTATAATAACATCCATTAAATAGTGTAGAAATACTGTTATTTTTAAGGTTTCTAATGTGATGTCGTAAATAATTACATTTTTTCCGCTTACATTGCAAATCGAGATTTATCAAAATAATGTACTAAGTATTGTACACATTGAAAAGGTCTACAGAAAACTCCACGATGGTATATATCTATCTCTTATGGATATCCCAATATAACATTTTATTGTCATTTACTTTTTACGATAAATAATGGCTAATTTTCGAAGCGATTTTAACCAATACAGCATTAATCCTTATCCAATTAAATACCATAAATACATTGTTGATTTAATATAGATCTATATGACCCTTTACAGCATATGATTTAAATGAATATTTTCGAATATATTACAGATTTAAAAATTGTGAGACGTAGCATTTGTGGCGGTACC
>MOOZ01000852.1:632266-647257 GCA_002930495.1 Cecropterus lyciades
GCTATAATAATAACTGACATGAATGATTTGATATTAATAAAGTAAAATTTGTAGTGAAATTTGACAAAATCGGTTCAACGCAGACGTTTGCAGTGCCAACCGAATGACTAATGGCTCAATGCTGAAAGGAGAAAAACTTTTATTCATTTCTATCAGTTAGGTCATTTTCAAACGTCAATTTCGTATAATCAATTTTCCATTGACCTTACTGTTACCCTAATAAGTTGAGTTCTTTATTTGCCTTTGTTGTTGACCTAAAAGCTATGACTCAGTCAGTAATATCGGTGTAAGCTTTCAGGCAGTAATCACTATTAGCTTATCAGACGCCCCGAATCCGAAACTTCTGTAAGTTTGAATTCTACTGGATTTTTTTGGTAAATTGTTGCTGACCTAATTTCTACCCTATCTTTTGTATAAGATTGAATAAATGAACGTGCGTACACCCGATGTAAATGGTTACTGCCGCCCATAGAGATTTGTAATCAACCCCAGATAAGACCAGAGCCTTGCGACAGGTTGCCCGCAAATGTGTTGCTTGTCCCTTAAGGACTAAGATGGAATGCCTCGGAGAAATATTCATTTATTTATTTATTCGGCACACCAACGTATGTTACACTTTTCAATACAATTATTACAAGATAAATTTAACTTGCTATCATGTACATACAATTACAGGTGAGCACAACATTCACAATATGCTCAGTTGTTTAAATATTTATATAATAAAATTACTTATTATATTATCAAAACATTACAAATTAAAATGTCAAGTAAAAGTTTAAAACAAAAAAAAATATATTATAATTTAAAATTGAAAGAAAATCTAAAATTGTCAATGTGTTGATAATAAAATAAAATAAAAATTAAGTAATTCAAAACAAAATCAATCAAACAAATATGTCTCCTTTACACACCTTTCAGACTAGAATAACTTCATATTCAATTACAGATGCGTTGCTATTTCCGAGGATTAATGTTTGCCGCATATCCAAGTGAGCTGGCAATCACACTTCCACCGAAACGCAACAACTGCTTTACACTTGAAATAGGTTTTGCGCACCTCCCCGATCGAACAATACTCGTTCTGCTACCTTGCAAAATGATGGTGATGGCAGAAAATGATGCTAAGTCAATCCGTAGGAAGACTTGCTTCGGCATACTAGAATCGATTGGTTCAAGCCTCTCCAAATAAAAGAAAACAGGGATCTGCCAGTGATAACTGTCAATGGGCAGCGACTATAAGATTATTTATGGAAAATATATTGACTGCGTGCCGTTTTGTAAATGTATCAGTGTATTCGTACTTGTCAAGACCTCACGACGCGTGCTAAATGGATATTACATTGGTTTTACCTAATTAGGCGCACGGGTTTTGAAGCATTTATTGATGCTGGGTAGGTTTACTCCACGTTTAGCGTTTTCGAGACATTCTATTCTCAAAAGTTGGTTTTTAGGTCACACTGCGAGCTTATATCAGGGAGACGTTCACTGTCGGATTACATAGTAGCGATTATCGGTTAAGCCGTGCTTAACGTGGTAACGTTGTTTTTCCAAAACCGTTGTTAAGGTGCTCGGTTATTTACTCGAACGTTGACAGATTTTTTTAATAAAATCAAACATCTACCTCTGTCAGTCGCTTGTGCTAAAATTAAAGTAAATAAAATAAAAAAATGTGAGCAGATTTCATGTTTTAATTTTGGCAACGGGGACCAAAGCCATCCTCCCCTTCCAGCCCAGTCTTCTTGTATTATTATGTATAAATCCGGCTTGAGCTTTAGGCTCGCCATAAAAACCCGGTGAAGGCCAGTAGGGCCAACAGCAAATACACAATCGTTAAAAAAGAGACTGATGGAGCACATCCACTCCCTAGGCATGATCAATTAGCCTGGCAGGAGATATCCCTTTGTCATCATATTTTATGAACCTCAAGAAGTACAAAAAAGTGTTGTAACCCTTTTGACCGTAAAAGTAGGACGGTATTAATGAGAATAAATTATTGTGCTCCACCTATCCGCCCAGTACCGATATAGTCCGATTTATTTCAGAACTCTGCTTCTGACTCATTAGAATTTAAAATCGACAAACATAAATGTATGTCATTAAAATTGTAATACGTTTTTATTAACAGTTTATAAGGATGTGTTGTATTGACAAATAAGTATCTATAGTTATTAATATAGTGAAGCGATAAAAATGTAAGTATGTGGGAAGAACTGTTGCATATAAGAATAAAATTTCTATTTAGTATTACTATTACTTAAGGTGGTAGTGTGGTTCGACCGGGGAGGTACCACCGCTCCACCTATTTCTACCATGAAGCAGTTCTTGCGTTTCGGTGGGTAGGTGTGGTTGCTGGCTCACTGTTATATGCGGCGACCATCTAAGTCCTCGGGAGCAGCAACGCATCTGTGATTGACTTCAGATGAAACCCCTCTTCCATATGAAGTAGCTTACAGATCCATGGGCGGCAGTAACCACTTACCATCAGGTGGACTGCATGCTTGTTTGTTATTTCTAAATTATAAAACAACCTATGTAGATCGTAAATGATTTGTTAAAGCAAACAAAGTTAAGCTTCCTCGGTTATGGTCGAATGTTGGATGGGTGGCCACTAGTAAATTTCAAACGCGCTTATATGCTTCAGAAAGAACGTTAAACTCTCAGTTTCAGCTGGTATTATAGGATAACTATCGCTGAATCTCTCTGCAATAGCTTTTCCTATTTTAATACAGTGGAAATAAACTATTTACCTATATAATTATCTCACATAATTATGTTGATAATAGATACCTATGGTAATGGTACGTGTGTGTATGTGACGTGTATAATGTTAAAGCTTATCAGTTTTTATATGTGTGTGTATAATAAAGAAAACAAATAGTGTAAGTATAATATAAGTAATAATAATAATATAAGTGTTATAGGAGTTCCTTAATTAAATAGCCTGTTTGTCGGTCTTCAATAACACCACTCCCTTTCTTCCTGTGGACGAAATCCAGGATATGGGCTGCAGCGTCCTTCTGTGTATCATCAACATCTCCTGTGGTCACCAATACGCATGCCAGGTGTGTGGTGGAATATGCATAGATTAAGGCTTGTGTCCAGCTGTGGACCTCAAAGGGCCAATGGCTGGATGGAAAAAGATTTGTTATTTTCGTAATATTTCAGTGGTACATTTAGTAAGTTATTAAATATAAACAAAAAGTTAAGTTTTTTAAAAGCCCAAACAGAAATCAGTACTTTTGTATGGAACAAAAATATTTTTAGATCATCTATGTTTATATTCATATCTTACTATTCATTACTATTACTATTCATTCAAACTTAATATTCATCGGTAAAAACTTAATACACAAAATGAACCAAGGAAAACGTATGGATTACCACAAAACCATATAACGCGCCATCTACTTTTAAGTTATCGAACTAAAATACGAGTAATTCAACAAACTGTCACTGCTGGATCATTTACTTTAGAACTAGCACGTTATACGAGTGTATCTACGAGTATTTCACATGTATTCCGTTCTAATATGAGGTCGCCACTAGCGGATTACAATTTATGCTTGTGTCTCTTTTTTTTGATAATTCGTAACTTTTTTTAATAAGATTGAATTCTTTCAGGTCTCTCAGATACATGAGTTATGATAGCCTAATAATTAAACTCGGCCGTTCAATCGAGGGTCCAAGGTTCAAATCCCAGAAATGCATCCCAGGAACGCATCCCAGTAACGCATCAATGATTTTTCTGAAATAATATGCGTTATGAATAATTTTATCTTGTTTACGGTAAAAAGAAACATCGCGAGAAAGCCTACATAAAACAGAGTATGTGAAGGCTACCAATTTCCACTAGATTAGTGCAGTAGACTATGACCTAAAACTGTCTCATTCTGAGAATAGACCCGTGTTCAGCACTGGGAAAATAATGGGTTGAGGACAATACATTAGCTTTATAAGTGCGTGGTTTAGGGGATCCACATTTCTTCCATAGCACTCCGAGAAAAGGAAAATTCTTGAAACAGGAGGACCTTTTTCGTGGTTTGTCGACTAAAATCGGAGTTCTACTGGTATATATTCCAGACCCCATTCAGAAACTAACTGCTTATATTTTCTGACGGACTTTACGAAACAAATTATCAAATTGACAGCCAAAAAAATTCTTTCATAGCTATTTCAATAAATCTTTATGGGTTCAGGACGTAAATAGATAGAAACGCTTATCAAATTCTTTCATTCATAGGACAGTAAATATCTCGGTAAGTCTATTCAAAATAAATACATTTTTTTTAAATAATGTTACGGGTGGTTACGTTATTAGGTTTATTTTAATTTATTTTTGTCGATGGTGGTTACGGCGAAAATTCGTACGATATTTCGCCGTGACCACGATCCAAACAACCGCATATCGTGAGTACCCGTAACATATTAAAATGTATTAATTACACGATAATATTAGTCTAATATTATAAATTCCATTTTAGTTTATTCGTCTACGAAATGTGGGTCAGAATTATAAAACCTTAATATAAGGTTCTGACTTTCCGATTCACATTTTGATAGCGCTAATCTAGTACAAACAATGCAATATAATGTTGTGCAATATTATTAGGTTCGAGCTTACACAACTGGCATCCCTTTACCTATATATTGTCAGGGTTGTCAAATTTCATTATTGAAATGTACAGAGTTTTTAGAGGGGTATAAAAATAATACTTAAAAAGTTTTCATTACATTTTTGACGTTTTAATTGTGTTTCAACTCTGCAGAAGTAAGAAGATATGACATACTAATTGTGCCTCGCGGTTTCATCCGCTACTACATAAGAAAAAAAAACAAAGAAACATAGCGTGATGTTATATTGCCTATAGCCTGCATCAATAAATGGACTATTCAATACAAATATATTTTTCCAATTCGAACCAGTAGTTCTTAAGATTAGCGCGTTCAACCAGACAAACAAACTCTTCAGTTTTATAATATTACATAATATATAAAACATAAATGTATTATTAATAAGACAAATATTAATAAGAAATAAGATAAGTATAGATAAATGCGAATTTTTAAATGTTCCTGTAGGACTATAGAAAACAAGTAGTTCAAATAGTGAAAATGCTATAATATTTGCATTTTTCATTAATTCTAGTTTTGTTATAATCCACTTAACTATTACAATTACGATTATATGATATCCCATATAAGTACAACCTAAAAGAATATTCTTAAATCAAAAATAAGGTCTTAATAAAATCGAATCTCTTTTTAAAATAATAAAATGTAATAAAAAATATATAATATTATGGGTTTGACAATCCTACAGCGCACCACCGATCAATTCCGCGTGGCGCATTGGTCACGTTCTGCCAAGTAGCTCTATTGTCACCACGCCCCTTCTAATGATTACAATTATGTGATATTCACACAAGCCTCCCACCAACCGTGCTTTTTACCAAACCAAGTCTTTGTGTACTACTGCATTGCATACAGAAAATGGGAAACAAAATGGATAATTCGATTGTATAGCTTTTTTATTATCAGCTGAAGTAGCTAACAGGAATGCAGTCCACATGGTGGTAAGTGGTTACCGCAACCCAATGACATTTGTAGGCAGCGTTATATAGTACAGGGGTTATATTGAAGTCGATCACAAATGCGTTGCTCCTTCCGAGGACTAAGATACGGTCCAGAAGTTGGCCCGTCCGGAGGGTCCGAAAATAAATGAAGATGAAGAGAAAATGCATTAAATATTAATACATGGTCGCTTCGATATTCATTTGATATACCCAGTAATGACTAAAAATTGAATTAATTACAGCCTTATGTTAAATATTATAACAATAACGAGGTCTACGATGATAAATCACTTCCCCTCGAAATTCTCGCAATCAGTACTCCAACCCAAAGATTATATTTCACTTAATTACGTACATCTATTACAAGATAGTTCAAAGTAACCGAGAAATCCGGCGAATCAGGTCTTCACGGGGTGACCAGTGCAGTGCTGGTTGCACCACAGACCAATATACGTGCCGAGATGACATCACGTTGTGTTGTCTGTAAATTACGTCACATGCTTAGTTGTAAGACGGTTCCCAAAAAATAATGTTAAAGTATACTCGTAATATATAGATTTTTAAGGTTACTTTATTATTAAATTGGAAGTAACAAAATATTAACTAACTATTTTAACAATAAAATGTATAAAAAATATAACTTAAATGTAAAAAGAAACAAATTGCCAAATTAAATATAAAAAGCTGCGTCCAAATTGCATTTTTAAGTGATGATAATGCTTTTTTTTAAATGTGTGTTTAATTTTATTTTAATAAGTATATTGAATATCGAATTTGCGTACGTTACACAAGAGTATTGAACAAATTGGATATATAAAGTTGAAATATTGTATTTGCTTGTTGCGGAAATATGATGATAATTGTATGGTATAAGAATAAAGCTTTTCTGTATCACGTGGCCGTAAATACCAAGAATGTGTCTCACACTATAGATTAACATTAGAAACTGCCTTACCGATTTCGTTAGGGTTTTAACTCAAAGAAAGATAGAAAGTTATCTAACATTAAATTTCTATCTTTAGGTACTTTAATGGTAATATTATGTTTACTCGATTTAAAAGTTGAAACCGTTATGACCAATACACGCTTATAGTATAAAATTATTTATATTACTATTATTGTTCATAATATAAATTATACGTATTATAAGTACACACAAAAGCGTTCTTAAAAAAATTCTCAAAGGTATTATGTACAAATTCGCTGACCAAGTGTCAGTGTGGTGGACTATGGCCTAAAACTCTCCAGTTTTAGGAGAAGACCTGCGACCATCAGTGGTACCATTATGGGTTGACGGTAAAGCCAGTAAAATATTGCAATACGTAAGCAATAACATTAATATGGCATGCTGAAATAAAAGGATGTCTTGACATGAGTAAACTTCGTTGCATCAAAGCTTGCCTATCTATATGTTTATAACTCTTTAATATATCTATGGGTCGGTCGCTTCCGTCAACCTACTGGTCAGTTACGCAATAGCATTGCCATGGAACGTGTCATGTATGGTGCACCGCTTTCTACACTTCTATAGGATACGTGCTTCTTTGAATTGCTAACGACTTAATCAGTCTTATCTCGGACGGAATCGATTAAGATGGAAGTGATGTAAAAGGTTTTAATGTATCTTGAAGGTACTTCTGCGTAAAGCTAAGCTTATTGAAAATGTGTATATTTTGAGAGGGTTTGCTATTTTCAGAAAGAGAATACAAGCATAAACGTAAACAAATATAAACGCTTTCTACACTCATAGCCTCACATTAGGATATTCTCCTGTGTCGTGGGTGCCATGGACACACAAAGACGAATACACAAGAACTCAGACCTAGAATAGAAATCTAAACTCATCATTCAGACGTCGTGGTGGAGCGGTCACTATACCGGTCTGACACGCGGTGCGTCCCGGTTTCGATCCCCGGCCAGAGAGACATCTGAATGATGAGTTTAGATTTCTGTTCTGGGTCTGGGTGTTTGTGTATTCGTCTTTGTGTGTCTGTGGCACCTACGACACAGGAGAACATTCTACTGTGGGGCTATGAGTGTAGAAAGCGTTTTGGTTTGGTTTGATGTTATTTTCGTCACTTTGATTAGAGCAGTACCACAACCTATTATTTATCGATCAATATATCGCCATAAAATTTGTGTGTTATGTTATAAAGACTATTGTAAGGCATATACATAGGTTTACTTTTATGGGGTTTCAATTAACTGCTAGAGTAGATCACGCTTGGTCAACTTTATTACATTAAACATTTTAAAATTAGATTAAATATTTTATATTTTAGTAATATTATGTTAATTGAATGTTCATTAGCTCTCTATGTGAAGAGTAAAGGAAAATAAGAGAAGGTATTCATCATAAGTACATTTTATTATAAAAAGTTCGGTCGTTAAATAGTTTTCAGTCGACTGCGGTCGAAACAAACTTTCATGAGCTTACATCTAGTATGAAAATCTATATACAACAGTACTTTATCCAGGTACATGAAGCCTCCGCCGTCCTTAGAAAGAGATCAAGAATATAATTTCAAAAATAAAAAAAGATATTTCAAACATATTTTCAAGGAAACAAAAAAAATATATAATCAAAAACTTTCATCCAAAATATAATTACAAACCAAAAATTGACAAGCTTCTGATATATAATTGCACATCACCCTTCTCTTTCTAGCCTCTAAAGCGCTTAAGACAAGATAATTCTTCACTCTTATACATAATTAATCTAATCATCACATGATATATTCATTCGTGACTAATATAAAGTCCCTTATGAAAATGCCTTTTGATACTTGGTTACTTGCTAATTTGTGTGCCATAGATTTTTCGGCTGTTCGCTATTTTTATCAATCAGACTGTATTCGTTCTATTCATATTGTTGTCCACCTATTGGCTCTGACTGCGTGCTGTATTGGCTCAGATTGCACGCTGAATGGCTTAGATTGCACGCTGATTGGCTTATTATGCGCATCCTATTATGAAATAGTCAGATTGTCTCCTAGGTCTTCCATCACGCATTGGACTTGCAAGGAGCTGTATTGCTCTAAGCTTTCCCTGATATTCGAAATAGAGGGAATCATTGGCCTGTGGGACATATGTAGGTGAGTTGCAGGCAAACAGTCATACACTTCGTTTACTGTGGTTTGTGAAAAGAAAAGAAAACATGAAAAAACCTATGGCAGTTTCTAAGCACCCCAAGACCCAAGCGCGTTAACACATCTACCAGATCTTGCCGTGGCCGCCATGACCGTGAAAGTCATGAAGACCACCCCCGATGTAGCCAGATCCAAAGTGACCACCGTAACCGCCAAGGCCTCCACCGATACCTCCGCCAATGCCTCCACCAATAACTGATCTGACTACTCCTACTGCAACGGGCTGTGGTACGGGAACTGCTACGGGTCTGGGCACAGCGACGGGATAAGGCTGAGGAACGGGAACGCCGACCTGGAACAATATAATTGTAGTTGTAATGAGAGCTGAACCCTTCATACCCCTTTACATTTCTTCTGCAGGATTAGCGCTACATTGTTTTTTGGTTTTAGAGAGTTTGTTTACGTAGAGCTATTATAGAAGTTATGTAATTAATGTTATGTAATGTAATATAATAATGTATTGTAATGAGGTATCTGATACCGACTTTAGGACTAAGACTATAGTAAGACTGTATTTGTGGTAAGTAATATAATATTTGTTATATAAAATTGTGTGGTGTAGATCTACAATTAAATAACTTTCTCCATTCCATGGATGTCACATAAAGCGCCTCAACTTATACTCCTGTTAATGCGCACACACATGATCCTTCACTATGAAAAACGCCCTTTTTAGGGATCTCTGTTCAGAATATGAATTATGAAGTGGATGGAATCACTGCCGTAGCTAGTCTTTTATGCGCCCGTGGAATATTTTTATGTCCTGGTTAGGTAATTTCTGCGCCTCTCCAGGGTCGGCGCTCTGTGCTTGAGTGCCACCCTTGTTATGACAGTGAATAGTGGAAATAAAATTCTCACCTGTTTGATCACTGGGTACGGTACAGCATGAGGTACCGGTACTGGCACTGGCCTGTCAACTGGCACAGCTACTGGCTTCTCCACTGGCACCGCGTAGGGTTTGGGCACTGGAACGGCGTAGGGACGGTCGACTGGTACGGGGACTGCTACCTGAAATTGTTAATTGATGATTACAATTTGATATACACAGACATATATTACAATGTATAAATATGTTATTGTTCAGAGAGACTAATTCCTCCAATATGTAAGTATACGAGCATTATAGACTATTGTGATTGATTGAGTTACTGAATGAAGTTTATGAGGACAATAACAGAAAAAGCG
This sequence comes from Cecropterus lyciades, assembly GCA_002930495.1. NCBI lineage: Eukaryota > Metazoa > Arthropoda > Insecta > Lepidoptera > Hesperiidae > Cecropterus > Cecropterus lyciades. The sequence goes on from MOOZ01000852.1 coordinate 642,177, forward strand.
TGACAATTCAGATGTTTTAATCTTTGGAGTTAAATACGTAGATGAGATAAAAGTGTAGATCCAGCAAATATGTAAATTCACATTTAATATCAGTATTTCGACCGACTTCTATTTGAGCCTATTTAGGATTGCAGGGGCATTATAAAAGTATACTTATTTGTATCTTATTCCTTTTCCCGCACTATTTAATTATTGCTTGATTATTACACTCTATATATATAGCAATTTATGTATATTTAGTTCTGAATGTCCATCACCTTGCGATCCAATCCTCGTGATTTAACCAAGGGTGTGTATTCTGCCCGGATATTCCGTCCGTATAAAAGCAGTTGCTATCTTTTGGTTTGAAGGGTGCGGCAAAGGGGCATACTTAGTTTATTCATGGGTACTACCGCATCTGTGGTCCATTCAATTAAGAGATTAATCTTATCTGTTGTTGATTACAGTTGTCCAGGGACGTCAGTGGTCACTACCATCAAGCCGCTGCTTATTTGATCCTTCAGTATTTTTAGAATTTACTTACTCTAACGGGGTATGGCACGGGTCTGTCAACCGCGACAGGGTAGGGTGCGGGAACCGGGACTCCAACGTGCTTAGTAACAGTAGTGTGGACATCGGCTCCCACGATCGCTCCAGACGCATATCCCAGGCCTCCACCAATGCCAGTGAGTCCCACACCACTGCCCAGGGCATAGCCGCCGCCCAGACCATGGCCTAAACCATATCCGTGAGAGGCAATGATGGGCCCTGCGCCGTAGTGACCGACCAATCCGCTCCGCTTCTGAACGACTTTGCTCGGTTCAGCAAGAACCGATGCCGTCATGAACAAAACTGCCAACTGGAAGAGATGAATAAAAAGTTTAAGGATAGTGAATAATTTATATTATCTTCACAATTCTAGTAGAATAATCTTTATTGAGCATCGCATTTTTTTCCGATAATTTTCGTATAACTGAGAATTTTTTTTCAGCTTAATCAGCGTAAACTAGTTAAAAGTATGTCTTGTTTGTACGATTCAAGAAATGAAGGTAGTAGAACTCTTTATGGTTCGACTCCGGAAGCACCACCGCCACACCTATTTTTGCCTAATAACAGCAGTGTTATGCGCTGTTGTGTTCTGGTCTGAAGGGTGTGATAAGGGAGACATACTTTTTCGATGCATTCCATTTTAGTTCTCAGGGGTAGCAACGCGTAAGATGCGTTAGGGTTGATTACAGATGTCTACTCGAAAGTAATTTCATGTTTGACGAAGCGTAATATTTAAATATTTTTTTACTACACTATTATCAAACTAAAAACTTTTATTTTTAACATTAGGGCTTGGCGATGGATTCAAATAATAAACTCCAATTTAATTCGAGTACGCCTAGTAGTTTCCCTCTTCGAAGCTATCAATCTAAAACTTTAATAATTTTATTATATACTGGATGCTCATTGCATGACTGGCAGTGGCCAGAGTACATATCGTTCATATAATAGTATTAGCATAAATCAACAGACTGAGTATCAAAAATTATGCTTTAAAAAAGTTTTCCCTCTTTTAATTGTATCCCTCTTCCCTTCCTAAATTTTATCTTATTCAAAATGTTCTGAATTACTTATGATTTGCGTCGGTTCGGTTATAACAATGAGGAAGCTTCCGTCGGAACTGCATGCCGAAATCGCATGTGCATACATTACGCCGAAACAATGGAAATTGCTTTTACTCATTACGTGCGATGACTTCATCGTAAATTGGTATGCGCGAGGGATATTCGGACGAAATTTTAGTCCGTCTATCGAATATTGATCGGATATTGCTGTTATGGTACTTGACGCATTATTTATGGCTTGTTTGTTTATATTTACATGATTTCGCTTTCGTTTGCTTGCCATTCAACCGGTATGCATTACACAATAGTGGTAGACCGAATGTCTGAATGAATATGTATGTGTATATTATATATTTTTTTACTTGGAAGAAGAGATTTCTTCCAGTGAATCGATTTTAAAGATTTATTAAAATTTTAATTGTATTTTTAGAGATTAGATTATAAGACTTACACAATGATTGTCTCACATTAGGATTATAGTGGATACGATAGAAATTTATAAAATGAAATTACAAATAACAAACAAAACAATATCTAAAATCATTAAGATGTCAGTCAAGTTTAGTTTGAGTCAGAATTTTTGCCTGCGTTACAGTGATATATAGTGATTGTTTTGTAATATATTTTTTGAATAATATCCACGTTTTTACCTTATTGTTTATAAGTACTAGTTTATCGTAATAGATCTATTTCTTAAATTTTATTCCTTTGTCGCATCCGATACATTAGAATCCTTTCTGGGGTCGATTAGTGATGAGTTGCTACATCTGAGGACTTAGTTGGAACGCCTCGTATGCCTTATCATACCCTAACATAGCAGGGCTTAACATTTCTTTTATAAGGCATCAACTTGGTGTCGAACCCAGACGAGTTCAACTACTTTTTATTATTTACGTTATCTATTCGTCACGTATATATTTTTTTTATAACAAACAAAACAAACAAACACAACTGTAAATCATATTTATATTTACTGCGTATTCCACGCATCAAGTATGTACGGTTGCAATATTTGTACAATGCTTTTGACTTCAAAAATTTGTACTAAGTTGGTACTTAGCGAAAAATCTTGACATATCGCCAGGATTTAAATCGACTTTCTAAATCGAATCGTATCGACATTTACCTGCAATCACGATCACGATTGAATAAATTATGGAAACGATACGATTTGTATCATCTTTTTGTAGGTCTGTTATTGTTTGTTTCTTTGTTAATGTTAGTGGCTGAATAAATAAATGTTTCATTAATACTTCCGTGTCGTGTATTGTCGGCCTAAATAGCACTAAACTTCTGATCTTACAGAGTGAGGAGACTCTGGCTACAAATAACGGATAATATGGGAGATGGAAGAAAATCCTCCTGCGAAGTTATCTATGTACTTTTTAGTTTAATTTTATATTATAATTTTTGTAATAATATAGAAGTAGTAAACAAGCATGCAGTTATCCTGATGGTAATTGCCGCTGCCATCCATGACCAACTATATTAGATAGCCACAGATGCGTAATACTCCTGGCGACTGAGTTGGAACACCTTGGATAAGACAGAGGCTAATTTAAAGAAAAGTCAAAAAGAAATTGAAAATTAACTTCAGCAATTTTGTCACGAAATGATCGAAATGGACTGGAATGGAATGGAGTCCAAATTTTTAAATCATGTTGAAGCTATTTTAAAAATATTTCAGGGTTTTAAAAACGATAAGCTTTTAAAATATTGGGTGGCATTATATAATTTTAGAACATTACCAATATCCTATTGCTATAAAGCCTGAACCGCTGCGCTCACCGATTTGTGTAGGTCGTATCTGATCTACGAAGTGTAAGCAATTTTGGGTGTGGCCGGGAGTTCAATAGGTGACCGCGTCAAAAAGTCAACAGTGTTTAACACTGTTGTAGGGCGGAAATAAGTATGGCGATGCTGGTGCCGGAGACGAACCACAAAGAGTACTAGCTTTTATGCTTTACGCAATAGTCTCTATTGATATGAAGCGATACTGTCGGCTAAGACACGCGCATGAGCGCGTGTCACAGATGACAGTGGTATAATAAAACTGTTGTTGCTAAACATTTGTATGAATTGATGTATGCAAGCTTTGTTTTTTATTATATTTCGAATATTTATATTCATATATGTTTCGTTAATAAATAGGCACAATCTTTAATCAGAAAAGGTGCTATGCAATGCAAATTGAGAGATGAATGATTATTATTTATAAAAAATATTTTTGTGTCTTTTAAATAAAGGAATATTTAAAATTTGTGAAATTGGGAAAATTTCACTAAAGTGCATATATCTGACAGATTTAGGTTTATTATTTGTACGGTTACCGGCAACAAACCGCCTCTACAGATAATTTAGCAACTGGAGTTTTAAATGTCACAGATTCAAAATTGAAAGGATGTTACAGATTCCGAGTATTTAAGTTAACTAGATCTGTGACCTTTTAACTTTATTTACTTTGATGTTATGATACTGTATTTTTTTATTGAAGTCTTGAATAAAATTCAATAAATTTGGCAAGCAAAAAAATATATAGACTTTACTTATATATCTATATTTCATAAGCAAACGATGTTTTTCTATTTATTTGAGTACCTGTTGCGTTAATTTGTTAAACAAGCAATTTATTTATATTAAGTGTATAATTATTGGATTTTTCCTAAATCTTTTTTTTTTTTATATTGAAACCTCCTTGCGTTTATATTAGTTTGTTTTGTTAGTGGGTACTTATATATTTCCACACACACCGCGCACTTCACACAACAAAATAAAGAAACTTACAAACGCCTTCATTTTCTATTGAACTGAAATCACTAAATAAGCAAGCACTATCTTGGAGTCTCACGGTTCATATGTGACGAAGGCGAAGTTACACTTATATAAGGCGGCCTGCACACTACCCCACTACGCTGCAAGGACTTCAGCGTCAAACGCGATTATTTGCAACACTGGGTCGTGTACAATAGTGATGTTACTGACATACTGATGGCTAAGGCAATTTGCAAAGGTCCCAAATCGGTATTCTAAAATTGCCATATGTTTATTACATACATTTAATGAAATAAAACACAATTTAAACACTATTTTGCATTGAGTAAAAAAATCTCAAACTGATTTTATAAAAATATGTTTACTAAATATAGTCAAACAAATTATTTGTATGATTGTTCCATCTTTTCTGCAGACTCAGGATCATTTAGTACATGATGTTGTCCTATGTTGTCAATGGTAAAACGAATGTGTTAAATGCAACGCCAATATAATTCAAGATTGCCCTAATGTTCGTTTCGTATAGTGATAAAGTTACATCAAATGAATATGAACATAAAAACGCTTCATACATAAGGAATGTTCCTCTAGCGTGGGTGCCATTGATATACATTAGAAGAATTCGACGACCCGCGTGGCGGAACGGTCACAATACTGGTCTGCCACGCAGTGGGTCCCGGGTTCGATCCCCGGCCAGACAGACATCTGAATGATGAG
>MOOZ01000852.1:689965-702140 GCA_002930495.1 Cecropterus lyciades
TGTGTGTCAAATGCATTGTAGTGTGTGTAATGTTTTATTTATTGATTGAATGTACTTTATAATCATTATTATTAAAAAATATTAGCGTTCTGCACTTCTCCTACTCCTACAAATTTCATACTCCTCCGTCCGCGCATTTTTTGTAAAAAGGGGTCCAAAGTTTTTGCTTCACGTATTAATATAATAGAATACCACCCAACAGATTACGACATGATCGCGGTTACATGCCTATACTATATACCTACCTATATACCTAGTACTTTAGTAGTTTATCGCGGACAAACAACGTGACACGTAATTTATATATATTAAGATTTTATTTATTAAAGACTAAATATTTCTTTAAGATTCGGCTATTGACAACCATTGAAATTAATGCTTTAAATTCACCAGTTCTGGTTTGATGACGTCCAAAAAGATCTCAAAGAATTTACTTTCAATATTTTTTTGATTTCTATTTCGTTCTGTAGGTATTCAGTATTTCAGGGAGTGTTATTTTAATTATGTAACTTTATAATTTTGCAGAATTACCATTCGCGTTAGATGGCATCCCGCGGCAGTCGAGCTTCGCTGGCCTGTCTCTTAAGTTTGGCTGCATCATATCAGCTCTGATTGTTATCGTTAGTAAAGTTATTTAATAAAACCTTGATTCGAACGTATCGTACGAACAGTACCGTTCCACGATGATATAAAGGAAGGTTATTAGGGCATTCTTCTAACAAATTGATGTTTTTGCATTATTTTATTCAAAATAATACAAGAATAACAACTATTTTGTACAAGTAGTTAATGCGAAAGAAACGATTTAGGTAATATAGGTACGCATAAAATGACACAGTGGTCATCTGTGAAAACTGGCAAATTAGAACATCAAAAACCAATTAATCGGAGTCTAGTCTTTCCTACATTAAATTATAATATGTATGACTATTCAAGACAGTCCTTCTATTCATAAGAATGTATGAAAGAGATCGCAATGATGATACGTTCGTTTATTCATCTCTCTTGACGTAACAAAGCGCCTTCAGTAAATGAAGAGCAACTCCGGCAATTATTACTTGGCTAACAAATGAAAGGCGCAATAAGATAGCTATTTTGTCTAAAGAATTTTGTATGTTTGTTGTTTTAATTTCAGATATAACAAAACGAGCATACAGTTCAGTTATCGACACCAGCGATCAATCCTAGATAAGATAGGAATCCTATCTAAGGTGGATCACAGATGCGTTGTTTCTCCCGAAGACTAAGATGGTCGTCCCAAATGAAAGTGAATTCTCGTCCATATAAATTTACTGTTGTTTCTACTTTGGTATTCTTATTTTTTATAATACAGAAGTAGCAGCCAGGCCGTAGTCCACCTTATGATAAGTGGCTACGGCGGCCCATGGACATCTGTAATCAACACAGATAAGATTAGAGTTAAGACAATTAATCTACTTTCGTATACGTGGTAGCTATGCTTGAGTTATAATCTAGGATGCCTTGGATAACTATGTCTTCCTTACCACAACGTTACCATAAATCAGAACCTAAAAGCGCTTAACACTGCTGTTATTTGGCAGAAATTGATGAAGCGGTAGTGACTCCAGAATCCAACTACAAAGGTCTTTAAATATTATTTTAAAATACAATGTTGAATTTCCAGCTCTACTCGCTGCTGTCGCTAGCACAATGCCTAGCAGCATTCAATATGCTGCCGGACAACCCGACACCAGATGACACCGGCATCACAGTGGTGTACAGTGTTTTATTGGTGGTTTCCATCGTGCATGCTATCACCTTTGTGCTGTCAGCTCTGATGCTGGTTGGAGCTTTACGTGTAAGTCAAAATATAGTACCATATTATGATGACCTGAAAGACGACGGAAAAGCGTTGGATTCAGAAGGCACATGACTGGTGGGAGTGGCGCCATTTATGGGAGGCCTATGTCCAGCAGTTGACCTCGAAAGTCTGATGAGTGGATGCTTCTTATTTAAACGTCCATTGTGTGGCTTCGTAAATCATAAACGTTGTCGATATTTTTTGTTTGCAACAAAGCTGACTTGATCGAGGATTTTTTGCTATGATTATAGATCTGTTCAGCTATTTTTTAGATTGCCAGTTCTTTCTAGCACACAGCGGGAGGGATATTTTTTTTGTTTATGGCTTTATTATTATTATTATTTTTCAATGTATTATTAAAAAATAAAAATAATAATGAAGCCAAAGTTGCAAACGTGTATGCCTTCATCTGATGATAAATCAAATATGAATACATTCTTACTTGAGATTGGTCAAAGATGCGTTGCGAAGAACTAAACTGGGCCATAAAGTCTTCTTGTCTTCACCAAACCCGAATACAACAATACTCTTAAACCTGTCATTATTATGCGACGGTGTACAAACCTATACTGTATATAAGTACATGCATGATTTCTGTATCCAGGAGAAAAGCCAGCTCATCAAGCCATGGGTCGTTTGGACTACGTTGCACGTTATGGTCTCTGTCCTAATGTTTGTGTTTTGGAGCACCCTGAACATCGTGCATCACTCCGGCGGGAACGCCTTGCTGCTATACATCATTGACTTTTTGGGAATCAGTGAGTCCATATCTTAAATATTGATATAAGAGGTTTTTTGTAAGATTGAAACAGACGAGCTTGTATTACACTTGATGGCAAGGTACTGCCATCCATGGTCATCTGTAACCAATTTTAATATGTTACGGGTACTCATGACATGCGTTTTTGAATTATTTTTTTGTTCGTTTTTCTTTTTTAGGTTCCATATCACGACACACAACACTAACTGTATCCTTACGCATCGAACTATGCATTATTTGTGATTTAAATAAACTAACCATTGGATTCCACGTTTGCGCTAATTAAAAAACCATCTTTTCTGTTAAAGTTCTTAGGATGTTTTTTGATCTCTATTACTTTCTCTTACTAAACGTGGAAAGTAAAGACGCTCAGCGGAGATCACCTGAGGTTTATGTAATTCGATCCAGCGGTTGGAACCGGAAAAATCAAAAATAAAATCAAAACCGCATATCGTGAGTGTCCGTAACGTATTGAAATGTATCAATTCCGCGATAATATTAGTCTAAAATCATATAATCTGTAACCAACTCTATAGGGATTTTAACCTAAAGTTGAACTTAGATGAGTAAGGACTAAGATGATCGCCTCATTTTGTAAATAAGATGGTGGAGATGGGTGTGGCGGTGATTCCTGCTAGGTTGAACCATTGTTGCTTGTTCTGCCACCTTTATTTTTTTTAATTTTTCAAAACTGAAGCAAACGCGCACACCCTTTACCGGTGTAAACTAGCTGCAACTCTTTTCATATCTTGCTACTAAGGAGGATTGCCCCCGAGTTCAGCAGAGCTGGACCGTTCTCCATCACGTACTCTCATCGTACTCCAATTCGTTTCGATAGAAGCGATTGGGGGTTAGCGAATAACGCGTCGAATGTTTTCAAACCGTCTTATGGCCTCTGACGAGGTTGAATAATTACCATGATAACAACTGGCACCGATGTCTCAACTTGCCGTCCAAAGAAGTGTGTATAAAATTTCACCACTAACCAACCCGTAAATTTAATTGACGACTGTGCCAAAAGTTGAGTTCTACATAGGTACATCGTTTCGCAAGTGTCTTCCTGTACTGTAGTGTTACAACCGTATTCATCTCCGTACCGTACTGTCTCCATATGTGTTGCCATCATTGAAGACTAAGTTGGAAAAGCTTGTGTTCCCCTGACTATGATTTTAATACAAATTTAAAAGAGAAGATCCGTACTGGGATCCGTGCTTAGAACAGTGATGAGGTGAAGAACTTGATATATATTTTTTTCAAATTCCAGTGATAAGGTTCTACATGCTCATGGTGGTGGCCAGTTACTACAAGCAGCTGACTGAAGAGAGAGATGAAAATGAACGAATAATGAAACTTCTTAACTCTGAAACTTGGTACAACGCAGCTTAGACAGCCCGATTTTTTAAAAGGAGGTAATTTTGTTCTATAGCGCAACTTAGTCTTAGTGGGGACTTAATGGCAGTAATTTTGGGGTGATTTTGTTTAATGCAGCCTTAGACTTAGACGGAATTTTAAAACAGTAATTCTACTTAGAATTTGTATTTGAAATAATGCAACTTAGTCTCAGCTAAAATTTAACAACATTTATTGTAAAAAGACTTGGCGATGCAGTCTTAGGATTACTCGGAAAATTCAAGGAGTAATTTTTTTTTACAACATAGCGTAATGTAATTTAGTCTTAGCCAGAATTTTCAGTACTTAATTCTAAATAGACTTGGTATAATGTAGCCTGAGATTAAATTCATGTATAGATAAATGAAATTCTGCCAATAGACCAAGTATTGCCGCTTAATCTTAGTCGTATTTTTAAGAGAAATTCCAACATACTTTTTTTAATAGAAAATCGAACAGGTATTTTTAATAGAAAATCGAACGGGTATTTTTAATAGAAAATCGAACAGGTATTTTTTTAAGAGAAAATCGAAAAGGTTTTCAAAAGACATCTCAAGTATTTGTAGTGAATTTTAACTTCATTTAGGCACAAAACCTGTGCCTAAAATTTATTTAATATATTACTCGTAGAGCATAGTATCGTCGTTGTGATCTAGCGAAGTATGTTAGTGCTGACTTCACGATTATGTACTATGTACAGTCTATGCACTGATCCAACATGTATTTGAATTATTTTTTAATTCTATGTGGCATGGAAGTCGTTTTTTTTTGTAATTTATATATGACTTAAGTATAGCTAAATGTGATAATATTATCTAAATAATAGAGCGTCATGTGAGCAGACTAAATAAATAAATGTACATTGAGTAATAAAGTATATTTATTTGGCATAAAATTTCATACTTTCCCTTATTCTAAGCTGTATTTACATTTTGACTTCATATTACATATTCGTATCAAAACTATATTTGTATATCTATACAAAATACATTTTTAAATTCTTATTTTACCTATTGTCTAAAAGGTAACTTTGTTCGATAAATTCCATGAAAATATATTCCAATACAATCCATTGAGTAAATTATAAAATACAATATACAAATTTACCTTTTAATATCTAGCGATTTTAAAAATATGTCATTTATAATATTCTAAGACGCTATATAAATTTTAATAATTTAGAAGAAGGTGAATTAATATTTAGTATTTTAAATAATCTATCGGTGATTATTTTTACTTGTTATGTTAGTCGTTCTGCAAATTTTTTTTACATAAAAACATACATAGGAAAAGAAATGTGTTTAAATGCCCTAGTAAGTTCATCTTACTTTGGTGAAAAACAAACACTATTAATTTCAAATTTATATTATTATTAAATGCCAAGACATTATGCATGGTCATAGATGTTTCAGGGTATGACAAAATGGCTGCCTTTGTTATAGTTTAAAACACGACACAATATCTAAAATTTCACCTTTTGGATTTTTTAAATTGGTCCTCTCATCCTAGACCTCATTTATGGGCAATATGAGACCTATAGATAACTTAAAATACTAAAACTAGTTTTACTTATTATTATATGCCACTAACAAAAATATCTATATCTTTCCCATAAAGTGATAATATAAAATAATTATTCAGTTTTTAGTTTCTAATTGTTCTTTCCCGGTGTATTTTTTTTAAATTCTGGATGAATTTATTGCACGATTTTTCCCAATAAGTTTGGTACCAAGATTTGGTCACGTCATCATTTAATTTCAATTTACAAGTAATGAGTTAACAATTAAAGATAAACTTTTAAGAGAGAAGGATTGTTGCGATCTTGTAGTGTAGCGATCGGCAACGGCTACTCGGGACTCTCATACGGCCCGCGGATCTTCCTAGAATACCATTTTTCTTATTGCGCGACATGTCGTTATTTCTTGACGTTTGTTGTCGACCAAAGAAACTTTACAGTATATTTCATTTCCTGTGGGCAATTTATCGCCAAATGCGGGCCGCATTTAATTTATGCTTATACACATTTCCCTTATACACAAGCTAAAGCTTTTTTTACAAGTGCTTATACACAAGCTAAAGCTACTAATAGGCTCGTAACAAACAATCGTATACAGTATCGTAAAATGGTTGTCGACCCCTGATCTTGTAAAAAGCGGGTCTTATTACCACATTTTAATTATACTTTATGAGCTTACAATATTGAAGGGCTAAAGGCACAAACATTTCTTATTTTTCAGGCACTTTTGCTGATTACAAATGTACTTATAAATATAAAATTTTAGTTAACTTTCGCGAAGTGTTGTAACTCGCATAATATTCAAGAAATTTAAAAGTTACCAATTTTTCATACCATGTTATTTTTCCATCCAAATGTGAATTCAATGATATAATCTTATCCATAATAACACTTAAATAAATAAATATATACTAAACTTTTACATTTCACAGATCGAACTTATATCTAATTAATATTTTTGAATTAAGGCGCTGTGAGTTTAAAATTAAAATGTGTATATATATAATTATTAGTTTTTAGAAAATTGTAGAAGCGTGAAGGTTAGTGGTCACCGTCGCCCATAAACATCTGTAACCAACTCCGTATAGAGTAGAAGTTCTAGTGGAAGTGAATTATAGATGCGTTACCACTCCTGAAGGCTATGGTCGTCTGGTACTTAAATCAGACACCATCTATAGCCTTCCAACACAACGAATACACATATTCCCCGGTACATTATCATCTATTCTTAAAGTCTATTGTACACAGAGGACCGTCTTCCTTCCAACTTTAGTTGTGGACCATCATTTGGGAACCTCACAGCGCCTTAACTACATTGAATAGCTAAATCTAGGATATAAAATATTTGGCTAAGCGGGGTCTCTTTCCCTGGTGTATTTTACTGTACCATCCCTTTCCATCTTCACTATTGAGCTCCATATTAATATCACCAGGTAGATTTGCAACACTGAAAAAAGACAAAATTTATAAATTTAGAAACAACTTTATAAATAATGCGTCATTTAAGCATTGGTCTAGTAATAGATTTAATCTAAAATCATTTTTGAATAATCAAAGCTAAATTAGGTATATACGCAAAAATTAGGATAGTCTAATCTTCCTTTTCACAACAAGAGAGCAGTTCTGCTCTCTTCGGAGAAGAATGTGTCACGCCTTCCTTCGACTAGAACGTAGATATTGGTTGGAGAAGACGAGGTTTCCTCCACCGATACCTGGGCAAAATATGCAATGTGCGTCTTAAAGTAGAAGGAATAGAGAAACTCCACGTCAAAACGACGGGCTCCAAAAGCGAAAATAAGAACACCGTGGAGTTTTAACCGGTAATAGTAGTCCCAGTAAAGTCCCAAGAATAGTGAAATTTAAGTTAGCTTATACGGTTTTTTTTTCTATAAGAAGCAATCAGCAAATGAACATGCAGTTCACCTGATGGTAAGTGGCAAATACCGCCCATGGGCATCTGTAAGCAACTTCATGTAGTTCAGGGTTCTATCTGAAGTCAATCACAGATGCGTTGCTACTCCCGAGGCCTAAGATGGTTACCTCATACGCCTCTTTATTATTAAATATTTATATACTACAAGAAAATGTACCCAAATTAGCTGAATAAATACTTACTAAGTTGGAAGAGTATCAAGAACAGTTCACTGGCGGTCTCCCGAGTGAGGAACGCAATGCTGTATACGAAGCCGACGACCGAGAACACGATCTCGAAGTACAGGTAAACTTTCATAAGCAGGACGTGTTTCTGGAATTTGACAAATTTGTATCAATTAGTTCTCATCTATGTATCAATTTATTATGATCAATATAACTACTGGTTTCAATATAACTAGAAAGGTTAGGACCAGGTTTATTTATTTAATATGCTAATATCTTCCAACACTTACCAGGCGGATAGTGCTGATGCAAGAAACATTAAGTTTTTTTCTTTTAATATGTTAATATAAAAAATCTAGTTTGAAAACATCAATTTTCTCGAAACTTACTTCAAACGAGATTCCGCTTTTGTGCTTCTAAGGGCAAGTGTCAGTTCCTTATCATACCTTATCAGGACAAAGAAGCGTTTAACATCGCTTTTTAGCAATATAAAAGGTAGAACCACAGTTTTAACATTTTATATTTTAAATCCTTACCTTGTGTAAAGCGACAATGAAGGTGATGGTCATGCCGACTTCCAGGATGAGCGCCGTGGTATCCGCGATAAGGCGAGGGTACTCCGAAGTGTCAGTTAATTCAGAATTCCTGATGTACGAGATGTACATGGACAGTAATGACGTCACCACTACTGTGAGCATCTGGAATTTACGTATTTCAACTTTAGAAGCTGTTCAACTTAAGAGCAGTGATATCGTAATGGTTGAAACTCGTCCGCTCAAACGAAGGTCTGAGGATCCTATCCCAGGCATGCACCACTGATTTTTCTAAACTTATGTGCGTATTAGAGATTAATTCTAGGAATTAAACTAGGAAAACATCGTGAGAAAACTTGCACACCCAAGAATTCTCTTAAAAAAATGAGTTCTCATACGTGTATGAAGTCTACCAATTCGCACTTGACCAGCGCGGTGGACTATGGCCTAAAACTCTCTCATTCTGACAGATGATCCGTGCCCAACAGTGAGACAATAATGGGTTGACGATGAACTTTACTAGGACTTTTTATAACATGATGGTAAGTGGTCACTGCAGTACATAGACATTTTTAATCAACCTCAGATAAGATTAGCCTCACTTTTGATTGGCAACATATTCGTTGTTGTCTCTGAGGCTTAAGTTGGAATGCTTCGGATAAGTATGTTTCCCTTACAAGACGCTTTAGACCAGAATACACTAATACAATAACACTTAACAGTGCTGTTAAGCGTGGCAGTGGTGTTTCCGGAGTCCAACCACAAAGGCTGTTACCACCTATGGTTTCTAACACTGCAATCACTACAATCTGTTAATAATTAATAAGTAAAATAACTTTTCAATATGTTAAACTTTAGAAAATATACGCGGATTTCCGGATGTAATCAATTATGGGTATTACAAGGTAGGTACACTTCTTGTTCCGTTGAGTTTACATTTCAATTTACATTTTTACATTTACTTCCTCTGACATACATCTCAGACATCTCTGGTTATTCGATTATCTGGCATATTTACATTAGAAGCTGTAATGAAAAACATTTAAAATAAAATACAAAATGGGTTAGCTACAATTAGTAAAAATCTTCGTTATTTGTAAAAAATAGACAAAAAAAATAGTCTGAACTATAGTTTTTTTCAGATCGAGTAGCAAACGCTCTGTCTTAATCAGTACAAAGAATGACGATGAATGATGAACAAAGAACAAGAGCTCTCTCTGAATCAGTACAGATGTAAGACGGAAACAACATCCTTTTCCCTTCCCCGGTCGACCTACACTGTTTCTACTACCTACTAAATATATTTAAAATACTTTAGTTGCAAAGAACTTGGCCTTAAATTCAAATTTCATCCCACACATTATTATTTATCGAACTAATGATAAGTTTTAATTAGCATACAAAATATCAAACGTTTGTATATTTTTAGCACGTTTGTTAGCGGAATCGATACGACAAGCCGTCATCGGCTCTTAGTATTCGCGAATCACTTTCTAAACAGAAAGTTAGCAAATAATTTCACATTAACGCCATAAATCTTCTTTGTTATTAATATTTGTCATAAGTTTTCAAAAATGAATAATATTATAGCCAGTATACCAGGACATCGGCATGAAAATTCAAACTATAAATTTGTAAGAATTTATGTTAAATTGGTACTAAAAATTATATAAAACGATTAGATCAACTATATCCTCGAATTTTTAATTTTATTTTACCTACTCTACTCGATTTTTATAATCAATAATTGAGTTATTTGCCAGGTGGTAAAACCAGTGTAGTTCGATCGGGGAAGTACGACCGCCAAACCTATTTCAAGCGTGAAGCACTTCTTCGTTTCGGTGGATGGGTATGGGTACCGGCTCACTTATATATGAGGCGACCATCTCAGTTTTTGGGAGTAGCAACGCATCCGTGATCGACTTTAAATAGAACTATATAAAGTTGCTTACAAATGTCCATTTGAAGGTGGTAGAACTCTTTGTGGTTCGACTCCGGAAGCTCCACCGCCACACCTATTTCTGCCTCATAACAGCAGTGTTTTGCGCTGCTGTGTTCTGGTCTGAAGGGTGTAAGGGAGACATATTTATCCGAGGCATTCCATCTTACTCCTCAGGGGTAGCAACACATCTGTGGCTAACCTTAGGTGAGTCTTTGATCTTACCTGGGATTGATTACAGAAGTCCATGGGCGGCAGTAGCCACTTACCATCAGATGGACTGCATGCTCGTTACTTTAATGTGATAAAAAAACGATTCATATTTCCACTTTCTACTAATATGGCACTTGCAAAGTTTTATATATTCTAAGGTTTCTACGTAATCCAACCTCAAGTGACCCCACAATACAACATTTGTAAGGTTGCTATCTTTTTTGCAACCTTGACGTGGGAAGGTTTAGCAATGCAGCAAGGCATTAAAAGTTTTTAACAGTTAATTAGAATAGACTACTTAATGGTATCTATATACTAATATAAACCTGAAGAGTTTGTTTGTTTAGTTGAACGCGCTAATCTCAGGAAATACTGGATCAAATTGAAATAATATTTTTGTGTTGAATAATCCATTTATCGAGGAAGGTTATATGCTATATAACATCATGTTATGTTTGTTTGTTTTTTATTTAGTAGCGGGTGAAACTGTGGGGCACAGCTAGTTATATCATTGACAAATAACTATACGTAAATAACACGTCATGTAAATGGTTAAACATCTAGTGATGAGATGCTAGCGAGTTTATAATAGTTATTATTTTTGTAGATTATAAAACCTTTTGTGGATTGAATCTGACGGTACCACCGGACATCTATTTCTGCCAATAACAGTTATGTTAACTGTTTATATCCTGTTTGAAGGGTGTGGTAAGGGAGACTTTAGTCGACCACCAGTTCATTTTGCAAAATATTTTTTTAAATTTTGTAACAAATGACATATCATTACAATCATTAAGTGGTCAGAGTGACATTTAATAACCGTTACTGTACCTTATTCACAGATAAAATGATTTGATTTGATTTGACATAGGCAAAGTAAGTAATTTTTTAATGAGGTGCCTGAGAACTAATTTCTTTAGTTCTTAGTTTTAAATGATATTTTTGCTTACAATAATAAAAACAATACGGATATCAAATGATGGTTATTATAATACTTTTATGCCACTATTTTGACGAAAAGTCATAAAAAGCCATAAATAGGTAATATTAGACATAAAAACAAAAAACCCGACTGCTTAAAAAGCTTTGACTGCCTTCTGTTTCTGATCATTATTTTAAAGCAGACGCTTTTTAGTTTTTATAATATTATGTTTCATTTATGGCTTTTTATGACTATTTTTACTTTTACATGAACGAAGTTGTAAGTTTTAACTTACCAGGTTGACATAAGCGAAAGCGATGAGACCCTTCCTGAGGGGAAAGCAGAAGCAGCATCGTGTCAGTATGGGGATCTCGATCGCACTGCAGATTTTCTCTCTGTAATTATGCAAAAAATACTATTAGCGTAGAATCGATATTAAAATGAGAGAATGTATATGTAATATTAGAAAGTAATAGGCATAATTAATTGGAAATGAGATTTCCAATCGTCGTTGTCAATCTATAATTGCCCCACTGTTGGGCAAGGGTCTTTTCAGATTGAGTTTCAGGCGTCATAGTCCACCGCGCTGGCGAATTGGTAGACTCCACACACCTTTGAGAACATTTTTGAGAACTTTCGGGTGTGCAGGTTTCTTCACGATGTTTTCCTTCACCGTAAAGCAGTGATAATTTCTGTACGCACATAATTTTAGAAAAACAGTGGTGCGTGCTTGGGATCCTATACTAGGAACCTCGATTGTAAGGTCAAGTTTCAACTGTTTGGTTATAACTGCTCCCTGCTGCTGCGATTTACAGTTTTTTTTAATACATTATAAGATCAGCAATAGAGTATACACTGCACCTGACGGTAAGTGGCAACTACGTATGATCGTCTGTAATTTAACCCAGATATCCACATTACAAGACGCGTCTCTCCATTTAGAACGAGTAAGGCTAGGTCATAAATAATCATGACGATCATGAT
>MOOZ01000854.1:27993-46258 GCA_002930495.1 Cecropterus lyciades
CTAAAAAATGGCTACCTACGATCTAACTGAAAATATGACATCATAAATAAAAACCTAAAATGGAATTCCTAAATTATATCTAGCGTGCTTTGTGAACGTTATGTTTGCATTACTTTGATTTATACTGTTGCGACAACTTTAATGGCTACTCGAATAACACGTCTATTCTAAAAATAGACAGGAATTTTCATATGAACCTAACTCAAATGTATATCGATGGTAGACTTTGTGGTTCGAATCCTGAGGCATGGCCACCACACCTATTTCTGCCTGATAGCAAGCAGTGTTTTGGTCTGAGAGATGTAAGGGGACATAGGGGAATGTGGGGGGAAATCAGATAGTGGGTAAAACCAGATAGTGTCTGTTTCCATACTTCTCATGTAGTTGTATCATTTTAACTAATGTAGACATACGCGGTATGGCTTACCCAGTGTGGTAATTAACTGAGAAAGAAACTTCGTAACGCGTGCGTTTATAAACAAAATTTGAAAACACAGGTAGGTTATCTATGATTTTGATATTTTTAAGTATTATTATTAAAGTGTCAGATTTACAACTTGTCATTAAAATTATGACAGTTTGTAGTTATTGATCTCATAAATTTTCAAGGCAAAGTGATACCAAAGGTACAATAAAACGTTAAGTATGTTGAATATCCAAATAAATTACATTGTTATTGATTTATCGTGTCGTTTCCTTAAAGAACTTTATTAATTACTATAATATAAATGAAGTTTTATTCCGTATTAATACTCCTTTTCCATTTTTTTTTGGGGTCACTCAAGACCCGTGCGCCTAATTGTGTGATTTTCTTAATGAGCCTAGTTAAGGGTTAACTATCCGGAAGTCCCCCATGTTTCACTACTAATTTGAAGTGTTTCAAAGAAGCCTCGTGAGTAGAAACGTATCTGTGATTAAGTTTAGATAGAAACACTGTTTTATATGACCACTTACCGGGACACGACAATACAGTCAACCTCACGGGCGACTGCGCGCTCGTTTGTTTCAATGTTATATACAGAAATCCATGACATCGTTAAGGTTGTAGAACATGTCAAAGAATGAGACATACATTATGTATTACATCATGAATATGTTTGTAATATCTGAAAAAATATTTTTCACTCGTTCTAATGCGGTCTGGCTAAGGTTCAGCGAAGGGTCATTTCTAGAATTATACCACCTTCAAAATATTTTTATGTTGCTTTACTTTCCTTTTCGAATCGATTCGTACGATTTTATTCAAGGTGATAGAACAAGAGGTAGAACAAGTATGGTAGATACGACAGTGGTATCTCCCATACCACTGTCGTATCTATTTTTAGTGGAGCTGTTCTTACGTTTCGTTGGAGGGTCTGTGGTTGCCAGTTTCATATGACGCCACCATATAAGTCCTCGGGAGTAGCAACGCATCTGTGATTGAGGTCAGATAGAACGCCTGTACTATATAAAGTTGCTTACAGAGGTCCATGGGCGGTAGTGAACTACTATCAGGTGGACTGGTGCTCGTTTGCTTCTCGAACTTAGTTACTAGTAACATTGTTAAATATATTTAAAAAAACTCCGACTGCTTAAAATGATTCTTTTGTTTGTAATGTCATATTTAATTTAACCCTTTAAATGAGTTTTCGTCAAAGTAGTCTAGGGTTTAACCATAAGTCTGTAATTACTATACAGTGTGTGTATACCCTCATATCGGTTTCTATCACATTACCTCGCAGTAATTAACGCTCGCAAATATTGTAACGATCTTCGATTAAACGCGGTAGTGTAAATTGCATTAATGAATTTACTGTATGTCAAATGTTCGTGTAATTGAAAAGTAAGTTGTAAATAAAATAATAAAATTTAAATAACAACAAAATTGTTGATTAGTTTGCTTTAAGAATAATAAAGCGAGGATAGTTCAGACTTTATAATACGGAAGTAGCTAACAGGCATAAAGTTCACCTGATAATAAGTAGCCACTGACACCCATAGATATCTGTAATCAATCCCAGATAAGAGCAGTTTTGCCTGAGGTTGGCCACAGATGCATTGCTACTTGAGAATTAATTAGGAACGGTTTTATACTAACAGTAAAGGTATAATGTAAAATGGACGCACATACATACACTCGAAAAACATTTTCTTCTTTAGAGCGGTCGTGGTCATCCTGTTGCTCCTATCCCCTTGAAGGGGATTCCAGGATCTCCAAATAGGTAAATGAATTCCTCTGAGCGCGTTGTCCCATCGGTCTCTACCTAGGGGAGCAGCTGGGTCCACCGCACCATCTGGTTTTAACGACGGTATGCGACCACACATACCGCCGTCCTTCCCGGTCACTTGGCTGGGCGGTTTGAGCTCCTTACCGTCCACAAGTTCCATAACCCTGGAAGCCCCCTTTTAGTCGTCTTTTATGACAGGCAGAACAAGTGATCATGAACCTACCTGCCCAAAGATGAAATTGCTTGGATGTCACTTTAACTTTAAAAAGCGATAAAGTCATATCGCTCTTATATTTTTTCGCGCTTTGACTATTCACCAAAATTATTTCACAGTAACAACGAAGTGGCAAAAGTCCATCATTTCCGGTTTATTTAGCACGCGACCGGGTGTGTCGGTGCCAGATATATCGTCATGACCTGGAACGGCGCGATAAGTATCGTCCGACAATCTATCGCGTGGAATTACTGAAACGACAGATTTCGAAGAACATGAAGTATTTTCATTAAATTTTTTAATGTTATGCAGCTGTTATGGAAAAATTTTCGTCTCCTTTGGGAAATTAAAATTAATGTTTTTTAAAGCATTTAATTGGAAAAGTTTACACTTTCAGATGTATCGTTTTAAGTTTTTAGCATTTTGAAAGTTAGTGTTTTATATTTTTATAGTTTTATATTAAAAAAAATTGAAAATAACATTGTTTTTATAAACTAAGTACGAATGACATACATGTACTTTATATATACATATATTACGTTTACACATTACAATTGCATACTTTACACATTTCTAAGCCCAGTAATTTTGAACAGGAATTCCCTATATAAAAATCCTTTCTTAGTGCTTCTCTAAGAACTAAGAAAGTATCTTTTGGAAACCGAGGGGACGGGCTCTAAGGGAAAAATAAATAGACAAAGTATATTTATCTGATACTTAAATGAAATACTAGCCCAATAAAACCTTAACAACGGTAAATCTATCATTTCCGCATTATTTCGCGTGCATCCAAGTGTGTCCGTGCGAGATATACCGCGTCTTGACCGGGAATGATAAGTATCGCTCCCGACTGCGACGTTTCGATATTTCTAGAAAATGTGAAAAACACAAACCTTATGGGAATATGTTTATTCCCTTAAGGAATTAATTCCGAAGATCTATTCTTACCGAGGGAATACCACGGATTATTACGTATTGACTGTTAGACAACGTACAGCTCAATCCAGAAACTATCTCCTAAGGGCGTAAAAGTAGGAAATAGTATACAAAATATACTTTTATGACATTTAAATGGAATACCAACTCAATAAAACTTAAATATCAGTACAGTCCATCGGTTTTGTATTATTTTACATGTATCTAGGCGAGTCCGTGCGAGATACATCGCGCCGTGACCCGGAACGATAAGCATCTACGTACCGTTGTTACGATATTACTAGGAAACGGAGAAATATGAATACTTTAGCGTCGCGATTTGATCTGAGATGCAATAAACGTGTCACAGCGAGATATATCGTGACATGTGCATCTTATATGATTTTACAATAATATTATAACGGAATTTATTTTACCTGAGGTATTTTCCGGTTTTAACGATTGATTCGAACTGCATAAACTTCAGGTAATCTCCGCTGACCGTCACTTAGCGTGCTTTTCACGCAAGAACGTAATACGTAAGAGAAGCAATAGATCAATAAACAAGTCCTAAGAATTTTACTAGAGAAGATGGTTCTAAGTTACAGCAAACGTGAATTCCAGTGGTTAGTTTATGTAAATCACAAATAGTGCAAAGTTTGGTGCGTTAGGATACAATTGGTGTTGTGTATGTGTTGGGATGTGTTATATAAAACCTTAGAAAGAAAAACGGACTAGACGTAGTTATTCTACGTCGGTTACTTTATTAGTTAATATTGGCATAGTGGTGGATAAAATATCCACCTTTGCCGATATTTCGACACAGTTACATGGATCGTGGTCACGGCGGAACTGCGGCGGCGAGGAGTAACCGTCGACAACGGTTTAAAAACCACGTATCGTGAGCACGCGTAACATTAAAATTTCGCTATAACTTACTGCTTATTTTCGTGGCCTTCTAAGGCCTCTTGTTATTTGTCTTAAGGGTTCTTGTTATTTGTCTTGAACGCTCATCGCTGATGATTGCATCGCAAAGCAAATGACCCTTAGCGCTAATATTTCGTGGCCTTCGCTTATTGTGTTACGCTTTGTTCATAGTACGAGGTTTTTACGTTTCTATAAAACATTATTGTTTACGATTTCGCCCATACACCAGACGTTAACGTTTCTTTTCGGCCGTACCTTGTATACTTTGCAATAATGGGCAAAGATGAAAATAATGATTGTTTTGATAAAACGTAATAAGCCCGTAGTCGTAAGAACTCAAAGGTGTATTTAATTTCAATTGAATGCAAAACAAATGGCTAAATGAATCCATGCATATAATAAAAAATAAACTTCGGCGATTCTATACATCGTATTTATTTGTACAAAAAATATTTTGAAAAGTGAGAATAAGTAAATTTTATTTTTTTTAAAGTGGGTAAAACCGCTGGACATAGCTAAACCTACATAAAACAGCAATATAAGGCTGCTATCTGGTTTGATTAGTTTGTTCATTGAGTACTTAGTCCTTAGTGGTTACGTCCCTAATATCAACATTAAGTTAGTCCTGTAAACTAATATTTCTAACGCTTTCTACACTAGGATTTTCTTATGTGTCGTGGGTGTCATAGATACACAAAGAAAATATACACACCCAGACCCAGTACAGAAATCTAAATTCAATCAGATGTCTGTCTGGCCGGGGATCAAACATGGAACCCATTGCGTTTCAGACTGGTACGGTGACTGCTCCGCAACGCGGCTCGACAAAAAGAGAAACAAAAACATGCATATCAATTTATACTTAGTATAATGCCAAATGAAAATTATAATATATCAGGTCAACCGCAGCCACAATTTAAACCACTTGGATGTGTTAAAATTTTATGGAAATTATCCGTACATAGTGAAAGTTCCGCATATCAGGGAACTGCGCACTTTCATTGCATGAAATTGTAAAAAAATGTCTGTGGACTGACAATAAAAAAAAATACTAACATTTTTAAAATGTTTGCCTGTGTGTTTAAAATTGCATCAAACTGAAAACACTTTTAATTTAAAGGATTGAAAATGCACTTATAGTCTTGTATTTTGTTTGTGTTAAAATCTATTACAATTTAAAGTAATGTTACATTTTATAAACGCGGGTGAAATGTGAGGCTTAGCTAGTATTAAATAAGTATTATATACATTACAATAATAATAATTAAATAGGTTTACGATACTTACGACATAAACCGTGCACCAAACAGTATAGGGCGTCTTTACTAGGACGTCACGACACGGCACCGGCATCACACCACGACACCGATTTCTATTTCTACATTTTATGGACACTGATACGATGTGATACGACCCACGTCGACTAAACGTGAGACAAACTGAATGACAGTACAACTGAACAACGAAATAACGTTACTGCCACAAACAGTCGTGCCAGAAATTTGTGGTTAATGACATAGTGCCTTCATTTATAATCAGTGCTGACACGACTCGACACATCTCACGTCGACTAAGCGGGTGATAAAGTCAAGGATAGCACAAATGAAGAATGGCACGATATTTCATCATACACTCGGGCCAGGCAGCAAAACGTCGGCGTACTGCCGGCCCAATCAGACAGCGCGCCGTACAATTTCATAGAATGATGCATCCACGATGTCATAACCGGTGCCCTGTCGTGTCGTGTCGTCCCAGTAAAGAAATTTCCAAACTCGTACCTTAATCTTAGAATAATAAATTGAAAGAACGCACGTTATAAAATTGAATGTTGTATTATATATCTTCGAAACATATCAACATACAACACAAGCCTCATACCATTTGGTATAATGTCTCATGCTAATTGTTATTTTTAGGCTATGACGCATGTGCGTATGTTATTCTGTGTTTTAAAAAAATACTAATGTTTAGTTTAATTTTTGGGTGCTTGATGCTTTATAATTTTATATTTAATCAAAATTATAGTAAATTAAACTGGGTGGTGCCTATTTTATATACCCTAACTCCCTACTCTATGTGTCGTAAGAGACGAATAAGGGTCAAAGTTTAGAA
Source organism: Cecropterus lyciades (assembly GCA_002930495.1). NCBI lineage: Eukaryota > Metazoa > Arthropoda > Insecta > Lepidoptera > Hesperiidae > Cecropterus > Cecropterus lyciades. Next base: position 34,369 of record MOOZ01000854.1, read on the forward strand.
AAAGGCATAATACGCATTTCAGGCGCGGGAACTGTTGGCAAAAGCTCCTATTAGTGGAGGCTTTATATCATGATGCATGGATATTTAGTTTGATTTTTTGACTGGAAATAATCCTAAAAAACATGATACTATGTATTTAGTTCCAAAATGGTTTGGTACTATATATATCGTGGTGTAAAGGCTATGTCTAGAATTCGCTAGGTCGGGTTTTGTCATTTTCTAATACTCTTTCTTTTTATTTTTTTTTTAATATTTTTTCTTATAACAAATGTATAAAAAGTATAATTCTACTACCTGGTAGAAGTGTTTGTAGTTCAACTTCGAAAACATCACCGCCACACCAATTTCCGACTAATAAATAATAGGAGTGTTATTTATGCGCTGCTGTGTTCTGGTAGAAAGGGTGTGGTAAGAAAAAAAAGAAACTTATTCGAGGAGTTCTAACGTAGTCATCAGGGGTAGCAACGGATCTGTGGTGAACCTCAGGTGATACTCTGATCTTATCTGGGGTTGATTATAGCTGTCCATGGGCGGCAGTGGCCTTTTACTATCAGATGGACTGTATGTTCGTTTGCCACTTCAATCTTATAAAAAAATATGTTTAAATAATCTTATCGACCTGCGTGGCGGAGCGGTCACAATACTGGTCTGCCACGCAGTGGGTCCCGGGTTCGATCTCCGGCCAGACAGACATTTCAATGATGAGTTTAGATTTCTGTTCTGGGTGTTTGTGTATTCGTCTTTGTGTGTCCATGGCACCCACGACACAGGAGAAAATCCTACTGCGGGGCTATGAGTGTAGAAAGTGTTTATGTTTGCGTTTATGTTATGCGTATGCACTGTCTACTCATTTTGTGTATTCTAAGACACAATAAGCTCTAACTGCTAACACTAGAATGCGCTGTTCCAAGCTTGTCGTGTAAGTTCGTCTGCAACTTCAATAAAGGTTCGTAGGTGCTCGGTTCACAAATATTTGAACTGCACAAATAGCTTTCGTATTTAGTCACGTTACCTTTGTTTCAAATTAATTTGATATCAAACGACAGGAATGTGAAGTGGTTTTACGAGTATAGTTTCAGTATGGACGGGATACCATCGCCGCGACTATTTCTAGCGTGATGTTTATACATGTTTGTGACAAACCCCATGCACCCATTTAGAATCCAATGTTAAACAATTACATTGTTAAAAATATTAAAACAAAAAACCCCATTGTCTGACACGCAGTGGGTCCCGGGTTCGATTCGCGGCCAGACAGAAATCTGAATGATGAGTTTAGGTTTCTGTTCTGGGTCTGGGTGTTTGTGTATTCGTCTTTGTGTGTCCATGGCACCCACGACACAGGAGAAAATCCTAGTGTGGGGCTATGAGTGTAGAAAGCGTGTGATTGTTAAAAAAGTTTTCTAATTATGATAAATTTAATTTAAGCTTTTTTAATGAGTTTTTCAAAACAGTACTAACAAAGTAAGTTTTATAATGTATATATTTTGGAATGATCTATTTACTACCCTTCATTTGACCCATATTTTCATGATAATAAATAGTCGTTTATCCCCTCCCCTATTTTCTCTAAATAGAGGCACCATATTAAAAAAAAATTATAGTTTACGTCTCCTTGCAAACAACTCGAATATAATAATATTTTATATGTCTCAATCCGTCAAGGTGTTATAGCTGTAACGCTTGCCAAAATGAATATACAAACATACATACGCTCGAAAATCTATTGTCCTCCATCTGACGCAGTCGGGTAAAAAGAATAGAAGTAGCAAATAAACATGCATTCCATATGAACGTAAGTGGTCCCTGCCGCCTATGGAAATATAAAATGTTTCTGAAGTGATGAAATGTTTCTTCTTTATTGACGTATGAGAGAAATTTGCCGTCACATTTTCTGTTACGCGTCACATTTTTCTGTTACACGCCATATTTATTTTACAAAAATTGCACAAAAACTTAACTGTATATTTTCGTCGTTCCCCTGGGGTTCGATATCCCGACCCGACGAATTATAGGCAAGTTCAGTCTGTAAGTGTATCTTTACGCCACGGTGGTAGTTACCAATGTTGCTTACAAAATTTGCTGCTAGATCTTACACAAGATAATTAGCTAGTAGTAGTTTTAGGTCAGAAGACGCGTTTGTTGCTAAGTCTTTAACTTTGCACTAGATGTCACTGCTTGTCTATTGAAAATAAATAAATAAGAAAGTTTGCTGTTTGAATGTAAAAAAATAAATTCTTAACGGTCCATGAAGTGTGATTATTTTTAGAAAACTCTCAAGTGTGCGGGTTTCCTCGCGATGTTTTTCCCAGACTGTAAAGCAATGATAATTAATTTCTAATCCGCAAATACTTTTAGAAAAATCAGTGATGCCTGGGATTAGAACCTCGGACCCTCGATTGAGAGGCCGTGTTTCAACTATTAGGCTATCACTGCCTAGACATATGTTATTACTAGGTATATTATATGTTTATTATTATTTTATTTACCTACAAACCTTACAAATATTCTTTGGATTTTTTAATCAGTTCTGCGTTCCGTATAAAAATTCCATACGTATATCGTGGTTGAAAACCTGACGTAAACATATTTGGTATGTATAGAAAGATCAACAATTCAGTGGGAATGTGGGACGGCGCCCGATACTATAAAGTCAGTCTTAAATCATTTATTCATAGCCAGCGAATTATTCTGCGATCAGTTTTTTCAGCCGTATTCAAAGGAGGACTCATTTTGACACGCTTACATAACGAATAAGAAGTTAAGAATTTATACGAGTAAGTCGTTGTCGTAAAGTCTCCTCTCAGAATAAAAGGGGTACAGGCCAATTAGAAACTCGGTAGTTGAATCTGGTGGACAAAGAATCATAACTAGGCATGCACATCAGATTTTTTGAAGTTATGTGTAATTTTTGTAACATAATTGTAGATTTTGTAAGAATACATTTTTTTTTGGTTTACATTCCTAGCCAATGTTCTTTGTGTAAACGATGGAATACAAGAACTCACACCGTCGTCCTTCTTGGGATCTATTGCCAAGTGTTTCAAGCTCCCAGTCTTATTATGAGAAATTCTACATGCCTGAATTAAAAAAAAAACATATCACACTGTCCATTATGACATTACTGCATTAAAAGCGCATAAATCGTAGCGACGTGAAATAGAATTAAAAATAGTGAACGGAATTCAATCGTACATTACTTTCAAGCATTGTCACATATCTCCCGGAATCGCGATGTGACAATCTAAACGCGGCCACAAATCCCGTAGATCGAGCGCGTTTGGCACCCTCCCAGTCGGGGACAAATCGTGCCAGTTGACACTTTGAGAAGCTGCGGGCGTTAGTTACGAGCTTCTTTTGCTGTTCGTCAAAATTGTTCAGTGTGTTTCTATAAAAAAATCTTTAGATGTATTAAGCAGAGATATTACAGATATATAGAGAAGTTTCGGAATTAGATACGGATATAGGAATAATGTCAAACCGCTTCCGGATACTGTTACGAATATGTAATTATTATCGGATTATCCGTTATTTTCGGATAGTTTTGGTTTCGGATATTAGATTTTTAACGAATTTTAAACATAAAATACTCGTACAAATAGGTAATTAATTGGTTATATTTCTACGTTATCATTTCGTAATATAATCAGCCGTCATATTAATCAATTATTATTGTTGCTACATAATAAATTTTAAGTGTTATTTATTAAAAAACATATCTCACTCAGGTTCCACCTCCATCCGGTATGAACCGAAACTTTTAAAACACATTCGGTTATAGTTACGCGGGTCGTCGGTTTGACGACCCGCGTGGCGGAGAGGTCACCATACCGGTCTGACACGCAGTGGGTCCCGGGTTCGATCCCCGGCTAGACTGACATCTGAATGATGAATTTAGATTTCTGTTCTGGGTCTGGGTGTTTGTGTGTTCGTCTTTGTGTGTCCATGGCACCCACGATACAGGAGAAAATCCTACTGTGGGGCTATGAGTGTATTTAAAAAAAAAGTTACGCATAGACTTTATTTTGAATATCCGATAGTTTTGATTACGGATATCGAGCTCCGTAGCATCCTTAAATTTAAGGATTAGTATAATGACAATAATCATGCGTAAATAAATACATTGTAACTTATAAGTATTCTTAAATTCGAATTATTTTAAGAGTATTTTAATTCTTATAAGAATTATCTTATAATCTACATTACTAACAAGTGTCGGACAAAGATACTCAAACGATAATTTAATTTAGCGAAAAAACGGCCTTAAACGGTTTAAGTTGCACATAATTTACAGACATCAACCTTAAAGTTACTGGAATAAATGACTACTTGTTACATGCATCTTTAAAATGCCATCTTTCGATGTAAGTACAGAACCTTAAAAGATGCGAAAAGATAAGCTGCATAGTCAATTTCATAACGTCTATCGTTCGATCGTGAAGCATTGTGCGCTCGTGCAATAAAACTTGACACAGGATGGCATATGCAATAATCTAAAACTCGTACGTTTTCCCGGAATTCTGAGTATCAGAGACGCTGTGTGGTATCGAAGCTGAATAACACTACTCCCTCTCTTACTGTGGATGTCTTAGGATGTCGTTGATGGTGGTAGAATACTCTGTGGTTGGACTTCGGAAACACCACTGCTACATCTATTTCTGCCTAATAACATCAGCCTTAAGTGCTGCTGGTCCGAAGGATCTGAAGTAAGGTAGACATACTTATCCGGCTTACTTAGTCCTCAGGAGTAGCAACGCATCTGTTGCCAACCCAAAAATAAATTCTCATGCTCTCTGGGGTTAATTACAGATGTTCATGGGCGGTAGGATCCACTTACCTTCAGGTGACTGCAGGCTTCTGCAACATCTAGGAGTGGGCAGCAGCATCGTCCTGTGTATATGCAATTAAGTAACAGTCAGACGTTTTCCACGAATTTTGATTGAGTATTTTATTGATTGAAATTAACAACAAAACCTGCAGTTTCTCAAGTGTCACCTGGCACTGGTCGTGTACCAAGGGCGCATGATGTGAATATTTGGTCAAAGATAATTGTATGTTTGAAAGAAAATATAAATAGACAATTTAAATGTACCTACCTATAGACTAACCTTTTATTATACAGTCTTCATTTATTTACATTATTTATTATTTAAGATAAGGTAATCCTTAAAATAAAAAAGACATCACATATTTTGCAATATTATAAAAATGCTTTTACACAGCGTTTTAGCAAGGTATAATTAATTTCTAATACGAACATAACTGAAAATTTAGTGCATGCTTGAACTTTGAGCCTAAGACACCCAGCGGAGAGGCAGAGTTGTACCACAAAGATATCACTGCAAAGGCAACCTCTATTATAACGTGAGTTTTAACATAGCAAATCCAAATTTAATAGCCCTAAACCCTGCGTTAAACGAAATAAAATCTACAGTACTATTAGGTTACATTACATATTAAAACCAATATCATAGAGCTCTCAAATATATTATGTATGTAAGAAACATTTACAATGGATAGATCAGTAGGTACTTGGACGAATCCAGTGTAAAAAGTTCCAATCCTTACCAACCTAAACCCGTAATCTTTTTATCTAAAATCTAACCTATTGTAACGCTATAAGATCTATATACGCCGCAAACGTTATTGTAAGTCGTTTAGGCTGAGCTAGATTAGGTTGGAGGGCTGCTACGCGATTTTGACATATAAAACTTTGCGATAAGGGCGAGGGTTGGTGAATATCGGGTTGTTTGGTTCAAAGCTCGTAACAATTGAGAAAAATTCATGCATAAATGCATGAATGGGTTTCGAATAGTTCTTGATGTATTCAGAGTGTTGGTTGATGCCGAATATTGTTTGTGTCAAACAGTAAGATTTTATAGGCTATCTCGTCTGGATTGGCAACTTTAGTATCGATTACTGAGCACAGGTCTTCCACCATTCCTCAAATGAGTAGTAGGGAATAGAGTATTTAGGTCGATTTTTTTTCCTATCACGCGTGCGGTTCTACCCTGCGTAGGATTATACATCCTTTTGTTTCATAGATATGCCTTTCTTTACATATTAAAGCCACATGAGCATGGGACGTAATAAACTGCATGCAGGTGTGATACACATGCAACCATGAACCCGCATGTCATATAAAACATCCTTTGCATCTTTTTTAACCCCCGACGCAAAAAGAGGGGTGTTATAAGTTTGACGGCTATGTCTGTCTGTCTGTGTATAGAACAGGGGTTCTATCTGTAGTCGATCACAAATGCGTCGTTTACTCCCGAGGACCACATCCTTCCACGGAAACTTCTTGCGTTTCGGTGGAAGGGTGTGGTTTCCGGTTTAGGTGTGTTGGTATCTCTCCAGTGGAACTGATTTTACCATCTGTCACGACGTTCCCAATTTCGATTCTCGGTTAGACAGATTAATGTCATGTTGAGTTCACATTTCTGATTCTGGGTGCTTATATGCTTGTATATGTGCGAGTGAATAGAACTAACGATATAGAAATTGGTTTTGGGCTTTCAGTGTTGAAATCGTTATTGAAATGAATAATTAAGCCTAAATTACAGCTCCATTTGCTTTTGTTATATGAATCCAAGTATTGATTAAATATTTTAAGAGAAGATAAATTACATGAATTTATCCATCTATGCTGTTATAAATTGGATCGGTGCTATGTTTGTACATCGTGAATTTTTGAAAAAAACTGCCTGATTTTAACTTGCGTGAATTTTGAACACAACACTATTTTCTTTTTTTGGTTCTGTCCGCTTGTTGGGTCTCGACTCACTCACATTCGTTTATCCTTCATAGATTAAATGAATTGAATGAGTAAGTATTTTAAATTTTAATAAAATAACATATAGTCGTAATGTAATATTGGCAGCCTATACTACAAAATATATTGTTGATCGAGATTCGTTACCGGAAGATACTGTAGAACTGGACATTCAGCCAGACCCTTTAGTTGTATGAGCTATCTTTATACAAGGGAGGTCTTTAAAAATAGTCATTGTAAAAATAGCACATTTTATTTCATTTTACAATTGATTTCAGTGTACGCAAAGTCGCAGGCAAACCGTAATATTAAATAGGTATCCATTAATCGGACACTGAATTAACATACGATCTAAACTATCAATCGGTTTATTCAAGTTCATTAATTTGAACGTATCGCATGAATAAGCACCATTTGTCTTTATTTATCTGTGGTTTCGGCCCAAACGCGAACCACAGGCTATAAATGAATATCATTTAATTAATCCGTTATTAGGATGAAATTGTTTACCAAAAATCACCGTAGAATATTATTTGAGTAGCATTTTTTTCATTATTGATTAATGATTCATTATGTTTACTTTTAAAAATAGTCTTTTTTTTTAATCGATTTTCCATAGAAAAAAGGTTTATTGAAAAAAACTAACGCGTAGTTTTTTTTAAGTTAAGCGAATAATTCGTGATGCTGTATCCGATTGATAAAATTAGATTTCGCGTAAAAATAGAAATTTTAAAACATTGTTTTTTGGTAAATCGGAAAGTAAAGACATAACTTCGCGACCTTAATCTTATTTTTTTATTTTGTAGTGTTGTTGAAGTTAGTATTATTTTTAGTAGATATACAGAATGTTATATGGTTATATGTTATTCATTATTATTATGGATTAACCATAATCAAAAGAGTCTAAAAGTGAGAAATATATACAAAATCTTCATTTAAGATCTTTAATCATGTTAAACGGCTTTGATTACTTTATTTCCAATCAAATATAAAATAATAATAAATTTAAATAGTAAGTGAGGGATCAGTCATCGGCACTGTATCAGTTTGACGGCGGTCCCGTGTTCGATGGCCAAGTGTTTAATTTATTTGATTTTATGTCTATTCTTGCTTAGGGAATTTTTATACCTGTCTTTGAGTACGTTCACCGTACGACGAAATAGAGAAAATTATATTAAACAGTAAAGGGTATTAGGATTTAATACTTAAAAAGGAAAAGCAATGCTTTTTAGATTTGGAGTCTATTTAGTTACTCTATCAAGTCTATAAAACATAGTATACAAACCTATAAACTTGATATACAATGATTTAATGCATCGATTGGGAATAATATACTTTATATTAGGCAACTATTTAGTGACTCTATCAATGTGTATACGACGTAGTAAACAAACCTATAAAACTGATATACAATGATTCAGTGTAAGGATAACTCACAATATTTATATTGGGCGTCTATTTAGTTACTCTGTTAATCTAAACTCATTGCATTCATCGTTTCAAGCAATCACAACCCAAACTTCACGGCCACTTCGCCCATTAACCGCCGAATCTTAAGCAAACAGGACAAGGACTGACCAATATCGGCGTGCGATCCATCTTGATTTGTCCCGCCTGATGTATCGCTCCGTTGTCGCCGATATTAGGTCGCTGTGGGATATAAAGTTTCTGGAAGTGACTAAAAATTGGACATTAAAAACTGCGCAACATTTACACGATTTAAAAAAGCAAGTAGTCTTTCTTTTACGAATTCCTAATGAATGAAAAAAATGCTTTTGTTTTTTAGTTTTACTAATTAAAACGGTCGTTTAGTATATTTTAAAAAACCATGAATAATCGCTTTTTAAGATATTACAAAATAATCATAGATTAAAAAAAAACACAAAAATGCTTGATATACACAGACAAAACATACATAGAGAAAGTATGTGTATATGTTTATCTATCCGTGTTTTTACAATATGGCGATTTTGACCAAAATACATAGACAAATAACGCATTATTATAATTAGTACGTATGATTAATTCTTATAGAACTTGATTTTCTTATTTTGTCAAAGTTTTTCCCGTTGTACCCATCACTTTTAAGCAATCACAACCCAAACTTCAAGGTCACTTCGCCCATTAACCGCCAAATCTTAAGCAAACAGGACAAGGACTGGCCAATATCGGCGCGCGATCCATCTTGATCTGTCCCGCCTGATGTATCGCTCCGTTGTCGCCGATATTAGGCCGCTGTCGGATGTAAAGTTGCTGAAAGTGACTTTAAAGGTGAATAGTAAAAATAGTACTAAAATTTAAGTAATTTAAGTTATATTTACGCTTACACTTTTGGTCATAAACTAGAGGTTTATGTTGATTTAACTTGTTTTGAAGTTACTGACACTGTTTTACATATATTATGGAATGATAAATGCAATTTTATTTTATGAGAAAAGAATCTATGTATTTCGGCTTCCTGAATGACTTGATGACAAGTAAAATTAATTATATACAAATATCCTGACAGTTGTTGTACAATGTTTTTGAATTTATAGAAATTTCAAAATCTTACGGGTTATAAAAGAACAAAAAACACAAACCTAAACAGTTTTATGGAGTTATACTTCAAATGTTAATTGGTAGGGAGAGAGACATACCAGTATTAATTAAAAATGCACGAGAAATTAATGGTATTTTTTTTATATCAGTGAAGTAGTAAACAACCACACAGTTTCTGTAAAAATATTCCTAAATGGGAAGTCGGCTTAATAGTAGAGTAGACGCGCTGCCACGTATACAAATCGACTGGCTTGTTATTGATGCTTCATACATTGATACCAAACTGGTTTATCAGTTTTTGATGACACATTTAGTTGGGACCATGTAGATCAATGTTTCCACTGTACCCACAATCACTAGTCTTGCACGTCGACTCCAGACAATTTATCAAGTCCTCGAAGCTAATATAAGTTCTTCCCGACTACTACTGTACTCCGTATACTGTACTTGCTTATAAAATTGACGATGTGGTATTAACTTTGGTATTAGCTGTGCTTTGAAGGTGGTAAAACTCTTTGTGGTTCGACTCCGGAGTCACCACCGCCACACCTATTTCTGCCAAATAACAGCAGTGTTTTGCTCTTTTGTGTTCTGGTCTGAAAGGTGTGGTAAGGGAGACATACTTTTTCGAGGCATTCCATCTTAGTCCTCAGGAGTAGCATTTGTGGCTAACCTTAGGTAAGACTTTGATCTTACTTAGGATTGATTACGGGTGTCCACGGGCGGCAGTAGCCACTGACCATCAGGTGGGCTGCATGCTCGTTTGCTACTTCCATAATATAAAAAAAAAACTAGTGGACTCCAAAGACACGACAAGACAGAGCAGAAATAGGTGGACTACCTATTTCTGCTCAATAATAGAATTCTTAAGCACTGCTGTGTTCTGGTCTGAAGGGAGTAAGGGTACTTATTCAAAGCGTTCCAATTTAGTCCTCAGAGGTAGCAATGTATCTGTGGCCGATCTCAGATAGGACTTTAGTACTATCTGGAGTAGATTACAGGTGTTAAGGCGATAGAAGCCGAGGGAGGTTTTCTACAGCCTACCCGTTGGTAAGATCAGGTTAGGGAAAGACCCTTTTCCATTGAGTCTAGATGGTACTGACATTAAGATTGTGTCTCCCTCACAAAAAAAAATCAGAAGTAGTAGGAGAAAAGATCGGAAAGGTCTTCATATCAGAACACCTCTATCTGGCTATTAAGTTTTTAAAGATTACCTTAGCCTGATCTCAAACCTATCTAAACCAAAATTCTCCGCCAGCGAGTAGGACTAAATTGCAATACTCATGTTAGGCATTAAAAATGTATACCAATAAAAGCTGATATTAAAAATATCATCCTTAGTTTCTACTCATATTTCACGCGCGGAAACTAATATGGGAACTTTTCGTTTCACTCTTTTATTTTCTTGAATTCAAAGTTAACTTCAGTTTCGGGTAGGTTATTCTGACGAACGATATTATATGAAAGGAAACGTTAAAATAAATCGATAATATACTGATTACAGATCTATTAAAATAGTCTACCACACAAGGAGTTACGGCTTCGATTTCCGATCATGGCAATATTTAAATTATGGTATGAGAAACTACTGAGCGGACATCATTTAGCTGTATTTACAGTACATCATTGTCAGCCCATTTTTGTTCCACTGGGCACGGGTCTTCTCTCAGAATGAAAGATATCTAGGCCATAGTCCACCGTGCTGGTCTAAATGCGAATTGGTAGACTTCACACATCTTTGAGAACTCTTAGGTGTGCAGGTTTTCTTATAGATTCTCTCAGATAATTGATTTTTGATACGCTTATCACTTTAGAAAAATCAGTGGGTAGAAAAATGAGATGCATTTAAGTTCGTTTTCTTTTTTTATTATTTGCCAGCGTGAAGCGTACTTCATGTGATTAATTTAACGATATATTATATAATAATAAATTGGAAAGTAATTACAATAATATAACCACTTTGGTTGATGGCGGATTCGGTTATAATTAGTAAATATCGAGTGCGGCCATGGTTTAATTAAGTGAAATAATGAAATTGAAATATTTTTCTATGGCTTATCTTTTTTCTTTTTTTTTTTATAGTATGGAAGTAGCAAACGAGCCTACAGCCCACCTGATGGTAAGTGGCTACTGCCGCCCGTGGAAATCTGTAAGCAACCTTAGGTAAGATCAAAGTCTCACCTAAGGTTAGCCACAGATGCGTTGCTACCCCTGAGGACTAAGATGGAATGCCTCGGAAAAATATGTCTCCCTTACCACACCCTTCAGACCAGAACACAACGGCGCATAACACTGTTATTATGAAGCAGAAATAGGTGTGGCGGTGGTGCTTCCTGAGTTTCAACGGAAATACAATACTATCAGTTCTAACAGCGATGCAGACATTTTCCACACGGACAGCTTAAAGAAATTTATACATTTTTGTTGCATGCAATTATAAATAAGCTCCCTTGTCAACCTTCAGATATAACTGCATTTTATTTTCGTGTTTGTCTTTTCATTTTTGAAATAAGTTGTTTTTGTTTTTCTCGTTTTATTATTCTTAGAGCTCATTTAAACTTCGTTTAAATTATG
>MOOZ01000854.1:155595-165957 GCA_002930495.1 Cecropterus lyciades
CATCATTCAGATGTCTGTCTGGCCGGGGATCGAACCCAGGACCCACTGCGTGTCAGACCGGTATGGTGACCGCTCCGCCACGCGGGTCGTCATAAAATCTGTAGTAGTGTACTGTCTTGCAATTCTAACTTAAAATTATTGTTTTGTACTAATAAACCCAATCGGTTACAATAAAATGCTTAGTAAAAAACAGCTCTATATTTTGCATTTTCATATGGTGTACACATACCTGGCCAAAGTAACATAAATTTGGAAACATCTCCTTACCTCATACAATTTATTTACCGTTAGTAAAACATGCTTGTTGTATTATCACACTTGACACCGACGTCAATGTAAGGGTTAATTTAATCCCAACACAACCTGTGACTGTAATTTGTTTAAGTACTTACCTTAAAATTAGTTTTAACCCTTTCACACAGTGTCGGTTATTTCAAACAATAGCCCGACAGGCTAATAGTTTGTCGTTTAGATAACTTTTAGTTACATGATAAATAAAATACTATAGTATTAATGACTGTTTGTGTGTGTGATTGTATATATATATTTTAATGAAATTGCATTTATTAATTGAATTAAATTACATTTTTTTTTTAATTATTGAAGTAAATTAAAAAAAAATGCCAGGTATAATGAGTATGTTTCGACCAGGGTGGTACCACTGCGACATCTATTTGTAGCGTGAAGAAGTTTTTGCGTTTCGGTTAAAGGGTGTAGTTTTCGGCGCACTTCATGTGATACTGTTGTAATGCTCTGGAGTAGCAACGTATCTGTGATTGATTTCAGATAGAAACTCTGTTCTATTTCTAGTTGTTTGTTAGCAACCACATACTATTTGAACCTTATTCTTGTTTTCTACTTCAGTCATATACAAAAAGCATTACATAAATGTTTCGCGTCATAGTTCATACATATGAAATTAAACTGAATAAGAACAAATACCCTCACATATAACTTACCATTCCCAACACCTGTAATTTACCCCACTAAGTTTACCCCATAAACACTCTGTTGCGTTTAAACAGTAGTCCCTACAACTTGTTGTGGTTGACAGTCGCTACGCCTCATGCCTTATTCAACCCTACGCTTAGATGTAAGGGAGTATTTAGCTTGCTTCTTTGTTGTAAGGCATGATTTAATATGTGTGAAGGAGGTTTATTTTGAGTTATAAGTTTAATTGGTTATTTTACTCGGCTTATTTAAAGTTATTCATAATCCCGAAACTGTTAAAGTGTTGCAATTCCTTTTTTGCTTAAATATAGTGTTTTTATGTAACTTCTTTTCACAATTAATAATTCTTTTATGCGTATGTATAAGCTGTTATAATATTTTTTTATTGAAATCAGAATTTTTTCAATTAATAATTTCAAAGCTTTATTTAAATATTGTTATTTATTATTCATAAAAGCAGCCTCAGATTATTTAACACTTATCAGGTGTTTATGTCAATATAGTAACATAAGTGTTAAATATACATATTTATATTTGTAATGGTATATTTACTAGCCTTAATTAGATACCCATATTGTATATGATACTAAAAAAGTAGTCCCTTTCATGCCCCTTTTTTTCAAATTTACAGTCGCCATTTTTTAAATTATATAGCCTATGTCACTCTGCAAACTGAGATAATTGCAATGATATGCCACATGTCCGACATATCCGTCAAGCCGTTAAGGCTGTAGCACGTACCATAGAGATGGACGTACATACATACATACATAGGCTCAAAAAACATTACCCTCCTTCTGACACGGCCGTAATAAAATTTAAAAAGTTAAAATAAAACAACACATTAATTTTCGACGGTCAATAATTTTATTTTTCTTAATTAACACCTTAAATTAACTATGTACACATAACTTTGTCTTACACAAAAGATATTTTAAAACAATCTCCTTAATTAATTCGTAATTACAGTTTATTAGATAACTTAGGTAAATTTTAGTAATAATTACAATATTTCTATTACAATTTATATCTTTTAAGAAATAACTATAACTCTGAAATTTTGACGTATGTTTACTGTGGTTAGTAAAAATGCTTAAAAACTGAACAATACTTTGTTACGACAAAATTGGGTCACATGTCCAAAAATCGGGATAAAATCACACTTAAGAATTTAACTTAACTGTCTCAACTGCCCAAAGAGGGTCAAGAGGAGGGCCAAGAGGCCTCCGATACGAGAGTTTGCCATCTGACACGAACCCGGTATACTTCTTGCCAGTTACTGACTCATAGTTCCCGAAGATGCCATATAACTGTTTTGTATTCACCTCAAATTGTTTAGTTATTTATAAATATCACTATATCTTAATCAAAGTAAGAAATTAGTGCTATGATGTTGTGGAATCGACGTTCAATTCGTTAAAAATATATCAATAATATATTGTGGTTGTGACTTACAGGCAATTTCGACATCAAAATTTTTAGGGAAGGCCTATGTACAGCAAATTTGGATGGATTGGTCATATAGTTTAGATGGAAAAAAATCGAATAAACTATTAGGCTCCAGTTTGGCATATCATTTTATGTACCGGTCAAGAAGCTATACGAACGACAGTCCGTGACTAAGACCGTCAGTGACAGTCGTGCACTTTCATCGCCAAACGTCAGCGACGGATAGCGACAGTCGGCAACCGTCGTCGATATGAACTTTCGTTCGTGTATTAGCTCACTGTTGCTCGTGTGTTACTTTAGATCTTGTAATAGAGAGAAGAGTGAGAAAATTGAAAATATCAAATATTTTAAAACTATATATGTAATATTTAAATGGTGAAAAATCGTATTGTATCGTATAGTAATCCCTTGTTGTGTAACGTAATAAATAAATTTTGTTTGTACATTGCTTCATACCAGTATTTATAACGTTGTAATGAGGTTTATCACGTTATAATGAATCGTTAAAATATAAATCAATTATTTATAATTTTAATGTACCCTTATTGCATCGTCCATTTGACCCGAATTTGTCGAATCAAAGAATAAATTAATAAATGGTTAATGAACTACGTTCCTTAATGATTAATTATTAAATATTTACACAGTTTTCAATGCACAGTTAACACTTTTGGTGTCATTAAAAACGATCATTAACTGTAATTATTTTGGAATTTATTTTCCGATAATTCCGAGATATAAGCCGCAAAGGCAATTAATATTTCTTTTTAAATCGATTAATAGCTACTTATTTTATGTTCGGTTTTGAAATTTTATTTGCATTTCATAATAATTTTCGTTAACTCAATTAAAAGGCTTTTTCATTTGACGTTACATAAATATTTATTTTAAATTAACAATAATTTGAAAAATCTGACTACGTAGCTTATATCTCGAAGTATTTTTAATCAAAAACTATATTTCTACGTACATTACAACTAACGGTACAAAAGTTTAATGTACTTGTTTTTCCATCAGTGAATATCTGCAAACACAAATGCATATATTTTTTATATTTAGTTTAAATATTAACAACATGCGGTCATTTTAACTTATTCTTATCATATGATCAGCATCATCGCATTAAAATTAGACAAGAAATAAACAATAAAAAATATTTATATATATAAACACCAAATCAAATGGTCTATACGATTATAGTTTGAGGAGTATTGTAAAACTAACATTATACTATGAGATATTCCTTCTTCTTCTCAGAGTATAATATCACACTTAGTATGAGTTTATAAAGTTTCCTCAATACGATTATACTTTACCCATACATTTCTATCCACATTGCAAATTTTCGTTTTCGGAATACCTTCAAATTTACAAACTTTGTAATCATGCGTAAACAATGATTGTTTCGGAGTAAACTCGTAATAAGGGCACTGTGTGTTCCTGTATTTAATACTTGCTACCAAGTTATGATCGACCTCAGGTAGAACTCTTGTCTAGATTATTACCTGCGGTGGTAACAAAATTTCAAGCCGATACAAGCTCCTTTGATGCCTTTGATCCATCAATAACGTGAGTGTGATTTTGGAAATATTTCGAACCTTCCTTCTCGTTGGTGCAATGAAAAAATTAATCTCAGACCCTCCTGTCTCCCATATTGCACGTTAGTTTTGTTTCAAATAACTGTCATAAAAATTTATATATAACATTTAGTATTGAAACACGCTTTCAAAATAATTATATAACATTTCGTGCGGCATAAAATAAGTTATATTTGACAAGAACCACGTGAGATTGTATGAGATTCGCTACAACCCCTCACCCTCTCATTTTAACCCTTAATAATTATTTAACGGAATCAAACTTAATTAATGGATGGCCTCTTTAAACGGCAAAACGCATGAGATATATCTGGAGAGATTACCGATTCAACTGCCGATAACACCCGACTTTGCTTAACTTTTTTATTAATTACGGTCTACATAAGGCGCAAACCACTTTAGTCTGTTCATTGTGAAAGTCTTTACAAATAAACTTAATTAAAAACTCTCCAGATACCCCACCAGCTTGCTTAAGTCTTAAAGGAGCTATAAATGTACATTTCTAATTAAATTTTAATATAAATGTCGTTGTAGACTGGAACTTCATAATAAAGTATATGTTTGATTATAAATTTCCAAAATATTAATTGGAAACTCTTGTTAGCGGTGGGTCCCTTCATTTGTGTCAAGGTCGGGCCAGATTGATTAATGATTAATAATTAATATTCCTTGTATTCCTCAAACATCTGCATTAATTCCTTTGAATTTTTAATTCGGGTCTATTCCTCGAACTGAATAAGTTATATTTCAGATTGGAAACGGTCTATTTGTTTGTTATTATTAAACTATCTACGCTTGTACTTGATCTTATGAATATTCAATAAACTGTAGATTTACCTGTTATAAATTGAGATATCAAATAAAAAGCGGCGCTGGTGATGGTTAGAAGGCATCGCTACTTAGTGTTATCTTTACATATGAAACACGGACATAAGTGCGGTAGTATTTTTTATCAGATTAGAGTAGCAAACGAACATGCAGTCTACTTGATGGTAAGTGGCCAAAGCCGCCTATCTATAAGCGCCTTCATATAGAACAGGGGTTTTATCTGAAGTCAAACAATGCGTTGTTACTCCCGAGGACCAAAATGATCACTTCATACAAAAGTGAAAGGTGGTGCTGCCTCCCTTGTCAAAATATACTAATTGTATCACTTTTTAATCTTCAATTAACCAAAAATAGGTTTGATAGAAGTGACACAGGTGTGCGGCAAATTATCTTTTCATACACTCTCTGGCAATGAGACATTTCTCTAACAAGTATTCACATAAAAGGCTTATGTTTTATGTATCCTTACGTATTATTAAGGCTGAACTACTTAGGTTAGTCTAATATAAACTCTACCGCTTAAAGATAAAGTTCGTTACTCTGGTATTAGGTATTTATGTCATAATTTATAGCTGATCTGCAAGACCTTGACGGAAGTACGTTTATGGCCCTTTTTATGTCTGGCCAGAATCGTTTACTTAATAAGTTTGTATGTGTCCTAATGAGATAAGCCTAATGGCTTATGTTAGTGGCATTATAAACAGTAAGCCTTAACTTCCTTTCTTGATAGGTACGTCCCTGTATTTTCAGGATTAGAATAGGCCAACGGTATTTCCTGCTCGTCATAACGGGGGGTTCTGGGGTTACGGGCAACACGAGATGGAGCTCCAATCGTCCAGCCAAGCAAGCCTAGGAAGGACGGCGGTATGAGTGGTCGCATACCGTCTTAAAGACCAGACGGTGTAGTGTACCCAGCCGCTTACCTTGGTGGATCCCGATGGGGCGACGTGCTCAGAGAACTCCGGTTGCTTTCCGTTGCAAATCCCGGATTCTTCTTGCAACGCTACGAACGAAAATTCTACAAGGTTTCTTCATCAAGAACAAAATAATGTAGGTAGGGTTAGCTATAGCGACTTGCAAGAGGCGTTCTAATATAGTTCCTAGGTTAGCTCTGATGTAGACGTCAAGTAGCTACGAGCACCAATTCGTCGCTCAAATAGAATTTGCTTATATTATTTTTCATATTCGTATTATAAGTTGTAATGAGAAATGGAGCGAACAAGTTTACAATGTGATAGAACGAGTTGGACAAGGAAGGTACCACCGCACCTATTTCTAGCATAAAGTAGTTAATTATGTACATGCACTTATTTTCCCAATGCTCGGAGGACACTCCGACACCATACAAAACAGGAGTTTTACCTGAGGGCGATCACTTATACATCGCTGAGACTGAGTGCTGACAATTAAGATGGAAGTCATCATATTAGTAAGCAGATAGTATCCATAAAGCCGTTTATACTTGGTGCAGTGAACGTTGAAACACGAAAGTTATGAAAAATATTGATATTTCCGACGACTTCGTTCGCCTAATTTTTAAAATTAGGCGGACGAAGTCGCGGTTTATTCCTAGTAAATTAGCATTTTTATAAAACCGAGATCATCTGAAATATGAAAAACTAAACGCGATGGATTTTAAAAAATAAAAAAAACACGTTGCACTATGTAACACACTGAAAATGCTCCTTGTAATCCCATCGAGACATGTTCAGTTTTGAAGTGTTTTACTTGAAATCACTTGAAAACACTTGGATCCCTTGAAACACTTATCTTGAAAGCTCCCCACCGAGAACAAAGCTGACAAATTGTGGACCGTACAACTTTTCGTTTTAGACCTCCTACGATTTGCGCTCCGAAGTGTAAAGGTGCGTCCACATTGTGTTACACTGGAATTCATTTACAATATTTTATTTATAACATCAATAAACGCTTTTTATGTGCATATCAAACGTAATAATTAAATCATGCTATTATTTTAAATATATTTTACGTACTTTAATAGTTTTCATAGTATTTAAGTATACATAATACATATAATATTTCATTAACAAACAAAATTATAATGATTAAATATTTATACAAGGGCTTAAGATTAATTAGGGTGCATTTAGATACAATAATTATATATTACACAATATGAAAAATTTTGCTATATTAATGTTAAGCGACAAATCGGTTACTGTATAAACGCACCCATTACCTATAACGCAATATTACAATGTGGATTCACCTTTATCGATATACTAAAAGACCACGTCATAACAATCACAATATATTATAATACTTACAACTAATTATATTTATTGTTAATATTGGCAGTGCGACTCGCGGCTCACGAATAAAAAGCAGTATTATTAGCACGAGTTTATTAAATTTCCTCAAAACAATCGATATATACAATTGAAGGTGGTAGAACTCTTTGTGGTTCGACTCCGGAAACACCACCGCCACACCTATATCTGCCTCATAACAGCAGTGTTAAGCGCTGCTGTGTTCTGGTCTGAAGGGTGTGGTAAGGGAGACATACTTTTCCGGGGCATTCCATCTTAGTCCTCAGGGGCAGCAACGTAAAAAAACGGGAGTGATGGTGGTTTTCACCCCATGACTCGAAGAGTTTACCATTCGATTACACCTATGTCCAAGAAAGAAAATTCCCTAATGAAATTTACCATCAATTAAAAGAAAAAACATTGAAATCGCTTTAAAAACTCCTTAGTTATTCAAGATGATTTTAGGCTAATATTATCGCGGAATTGATACATTTTAATATGTTACGGGTACTATTTTAACAGTTACGCCGTGACCACGATCCATGTAACTGTGTCGAAATATCGGCAAAAAGAAATTCAAAACTGCATATCGTGAGTACCCGTAACATATTAAAATGTTATTCAAGATTATAAGAAATCGTGTTTTTTCAATTTTCCGTAAAACTTGACGAATTTTTTTCAATTTCCATAAAATGGGACCAATTTTGAAACAAACCGCATACTATGCCGTTCAAACTGTGTGGGTCGATAGCGGCATCGCGGAATTATGCCCGTTATGTTTTAATATACGTAAAAAAATATATATACGCGACGAATAGATAACTTCTTTCCTTTGGGAAGTCCGTTAAAAACGAATTATTGAAGAAACATCCCACATAACACCTCTGAAGTACATAAATAACTACGTATGTAAATAAACTACATTATAACTAAGCTGCGGTTATAGCAGCTATAACTTATCAAATAAAATAAAAATTAAATATAAACATCGATCAAACGCATGGTGCGGCCTGTACTGAGGCCGCGCCGGCCGTCTATTTGATTATGTGCGTAAAAAGTGCCCGCTACTCACGCGTACATTCAAACCGGCGAAGGCCGATTTGTATGAAGTTGATTTACTAGTCTTATTTTACTATGCTGGAACCGACTACGTGTCAGACCGGATGGTGACGACTCCGTCACGCTGGTTCTTATTAGTCAATTAGAAAGTGCATCATTAGTTGCTATAATATATATTAAGAAGACTTGCTATAAGGGAACGTATCCAAACCACGTGACCATTTTAGGGGGTGAGGGGGTTCTTCAAAATACCACACTTCGTCGTGTTGAGGAGGGACGGGAATTAGGTTTTTGTCACGTAATTAATATCCTTAAAAGAACCTTGTGTTTTTTCAGGAAATAAAGATTGAAAAACGTATTTATGAATGACTTCGTAAAAACTAGGGGGGAGGCGGGAAAATTCTACTTATATACTACGGATGGTCACCAAGGGGAGGTAGGGTGTTCAAAACTTGTCAAAAATGAAAGAAAGAAAGAAGAAAGTATAAGGAAATATACGTATATGAAATATACACTAAACCTGTGTGTGTAGCAACCCTTATTTCGCTGAGATTGTGCCCGGCTTACAAAAGAGTATCCGAACCGAGTGTCAGTTTTCCGTTGTAAGTTTTGTAGTTACGTAGTTATTGCGAACTGTGGACATATTAACCCAATTAATGATAGAATTGGGGTGTATTGAAGTCTTTATTTTTCCTCCAAATCAGTGTCATTTTAGCATTGTTCACGGACGAACTAAAGAAATAGACATTTAAGTAGAAGGTATTTTTCGTGAATTTGTCTATGAGGGTACAGTATTTGACACTTTGTTCCCAGACGAACGTTACGTTTAATAAATATTTTTATAAGAAATTGGAAAGTGTACGTTTCAAATCAATAATATTGGCACACAAATTATATTGGCTAGTTACTAGTTACAAACCAACAACGAATAAAGTGCACAATTTATTGCAAAACAAATGACGGATTTTTTTATTTAGCTAATTGCAAAATATAGGTTGCTTAGCAAGGCATACGTAGATATATTTTATAATCAGACATTCCATAATTATTGACCCCATTTGAGGTCTATCATGAGTGAATCCCATCAACGCATAATAAAGTGTTTGCATATTTTTATTGTACGATCTAAATAATATCTAATATGAAATAATAATAAGAACTAGTGCATTATAGGAAATTTTCCATATTGTAGCACTTTCAACTTGGACGTTCTGAAGATACAAGTTATTTTATTTGGTAAGAAGATCTTTATACGATCATTATTATAACACTTGCTGCAGATTATATTTCATTGCTTAATTTGTTAACAAAATGAAGCATTCGAAATCCAAGCAAATACTACTACCATCTTTACGATGAGCCGCAAGACGCATGCCGCAGCCGCAAACCGCAGTCGCGAGCCGCGAACCGCACCTCTTACACCTAGCGTTGCACGGTGTCCGTGCGTTTACCGTACTACTTATAAAAGGATGGTCGGTTGTATACTAGCAGCCCATGAAGGCCACGATGACGCTGAGGAGCGCCGCTGGGAGGGGGTACTGGAGCCGCAGCTGCCCGCCGTGCTGCATTGCGGCTGGGTGTTCTCCTGGGGACAAAAATATCATCTATACATGTCATCATCAACTTAGCCTTATGCTAACTAAAAAACAGTTACTGTCGGTTATGGACATTTGCAACACCAGAGGAGTAGCCAATGTATTGCCGGAATTCAAGAAGAACTCTTACATCTTTCTTAAAGAACCGCATGTGTAAGCACTCCGGGAATACCTCAGGAAGAAGTCTGTTCAACGTATTGCATGTTTGTGGCAGAAATATTTTTTCATTGTGGGCAGTGGTCGTCAGAGAAAGGTCAGAACCTACATTGAACCTATATTGAATGTAGAGAACATTGTAAATATAAGAATTGGATGACTTCAGTACTTTAAGAACTTTTTAAAGACCTTTAAAAATACAGGAGTCAACACAATAATAATCTTATATATAAAATTCTCGTGTCACAATGTTAGTTACCTTACGCCTCCGAAACGGCTTTACCGATTTTGACCAAATTCTATATACAAATTCAGTAGGTCTGAGAATCGGCTACTATCCATTTTTCATACCTCTAAATGATAAGGGTAGTTCACCCTTATCATTTTTTTTTAATTTTTAGACAATTTTTTTTGTTTTTATTTTTTTATAATGTGGCATTAGAAAATACATACAAC
>MOOZ01000854.1:224727-235412 GCA_002930495.1 Cecropterus lyciades
GGTTTTAGTGGGTAAAAATCCCACATAACCCGGAGTCTCTCCCAAGGCTTCGGTGTACCTTTTGAAGGTTTCCCCCCGTCACAAAAAAAAAAAGGCGAAGGGTTCCGTAGCATTATCATCAACTTCCAACATAAGTTTGTTTTTCATAGTGTTTGTATGAATTACAATGTTATGTTATTCGGTTTTTAAAAAGTGCTATCTCTCAAAGACTGTTAACCGTAACTTGTTTGAACCAATTATCGTTGAAAGTTTTCCTTGACATCTACAATATATGTTTTATCCAGATTTCAAATTTCTTACTTTAAAAGTTAGCGAGGGCACAAATATTACCGTTTTAAAGAGCTTATCTCTCAAACTTCGAGAAAAAATGGTTTGAGAAACATCAATGTCATTTTTGAAGACCTTTCTATAGACACCCCACACGTGTAGGTAAGATGATTTTTTTTTAGTTTTATGATAAAAATTTTGTGTGAAGTATGACATCTAGCTCGATATATGATAAAATATTTATCTTTTGGGTCTGGATGTTTTTAATGTTATATTTTTTATTTATGTTTTCTTTGTCTATGGCAACCATGACACTTGTCTTATGAATATCATTTTCTATATGAATTTTATTTATTTATACATTTATTCAAGTATGGTAAATAAATGAACTAATTGTTTTCCATCTAATCCAGATCGAATCTAAAACTTTTCTAATCACCCAGAGATCTAGATCCGGGTCTCAATACCTGACCATTGAGATCGCTAGCTGCTAAAGTTTCAAACTTGTCAAACGTAGTTTAACTGATAATTGCATCCCGGAAATTCAACTCAGCTGCATCTAATTGTATGTATTGTAGATTAAATATCTTAATATATATATAAAATACGTGTCACGATGTTTGTCCGGGGTAAACTCTGGAACTACTGAACCGATTTCAATCAAATTTGCACACCGTAAACAGTTTGATTCAAATTGAAAGATAAGATATCCTATATCTATACAAATTACGTGGCACATTATTTGTCCGCTATGAACTCCTAAATTACTGATCCGATTGCAATAAAATTTGCACACCGTGTGCAGTTTGATCAAATTCGAGATATAGGGTAGCTTATAACTTATATAAATTACGGGTCACGATGTTGGACTCCTAAACTACTAGGTATATAGGTAGGTATATAGTATAGGTATGTAACCGCGACCATGTCGTAATCTAGATGTGACATACTTTTTCGAGGCATTCCACCTTAGTCCTCAGGGGTAGCAACGCATTTGTAGCTAATCATAGGTGAGACCGTAATCTTACCTAGGGTTGATTACAGATGTCTATGGGCGGCAGTAGCCACTTACCATCAGGTGGGCTGCATGCTCGTTTGCTACTTCCATACTTTATAAAAAAAAGCTCTTTAAAATTACAGATATACCTGCAGTTAAACACAGCGGTATCCTCTATTTCAGTATCTAAAAAGTGTCCGGTGGCAATTAGCTTCAGTCTTGCTCATGTTACCAATGCTCATTATATCTATAAAGGATAGCTTTTACTAGCAATTCCGATTGTATGATCTATATCCAACGATATGATAATCCATGTCATAAACTTTTTTTTATAAGGTTGAACTGGCAAGCCAGCATGCAGTCTACCT
Organism: Cecropterus lyciades; assembly: GCA_002930495.1. NCBI lineage: Eukaryota > Metazoa > Arthropoda > Insecta > Lepidoptera > Hesperiidae > Cecropterus > Cecropterus lyciades. Next base: position 226,360 of record MOOZ01000854.1, read on the forward strand.
GATGGTAAGTGACCACTGCCGCCTGTGGAAATCTGTAAATAATTTCATACAGAACAGGGGTTCTATCTGAAGACAGTCACAGATTAGATTTAAGATAATGAGCACCATATATAACCGTTAATCTACCTGCAACTTACAAAACACGGTATGTCGGCAAAGTTTGTCTGATTACCCTCAAAAGACAAACTGAACACGCACAATTTGTCATTAAAAACAAATCTGGGTCATGTTTCGCTCCAATTTACGTAGAAAGTTCAAATTACAGCAGTTGAAAGGGATAAATAAATAAATATTGATTTCGCCAAATTATGATAATTAGGATTATTTTACTTTGTTTTCAATCATGATAGGTCGAAGATGAGAAGACACAAAGGGTATTTCTCAATTTTATGGAGCTAAAATTTGAAATTTTCAAGAGGCTTCTTTTTGATGAGTTGGAGTATCAAACAATCAAGCAGTCCAATTGTTGTAAGTGGTCACTGCTATGAACAGTCGTTAGCAACTTCATATAGAACAAGGGTTTTATCTGAAATCAATTTCAAAAGTGTTGTCACTCTTAAATACTAAGATAGTCGGACACCTCATAATTCAGTGGGCAAGCATGTACACCCTTCCATTGCAAACAAAATTGCTTCTCGCCAAAAATATGTGCAATCAAACTATATGTTTCCATGAATTTACAAAAATCCAACCATCATATCATATTCGTAAAAATTCTTTTTTTTATACCTAAACTTAACCATAAAGCAGATAGGCTACCTGATGGAAAGTAGTCACCGTCGCCTATGGACATTTGCAACACCAGGGGAGTCGCCAATGCATCGCCGGCTTTGAAGAAGAGCTCTCTTCACACCTTTTTTGAAGAGCCCCATGTCACAACGCTCCGGAATTCTATATATGTTATACTCATATAATGCTCAGATACAAGAACAACGTAAAATATATTAATCTAGAGGTCTTTTCAATGATTATTGAGTTCAACCATGACTGGTCAAACGTCTGGCTGGACCTCAGAGTTAAATATGTTACGGAAATAGTCCGCGAACTGCCAAGATATGGAAGAACTGTGTGATGATAAGAGATCTCAGTAATGTATGTTTCACTTACGTAAGCTTAATTCATCATTTCAATTTATACGTAGAATGTCCGTGTTCTAGATTGCTAAAAGTCAAGACATTTCAAACATTCAATTTAGTAGAAATTTAGAATTTCTTTTCCTTTTTGTACTTAATAAAGATCAAACTCGATGTTGTTCGATTTCTGTTTTCGATAACCAAGTAGAAAACGAGAAGTTTGAAAATATAGAAAAATACAAATAGAAAAAAAAAAATAAAAAAAAAATATATTTATTATTTTTTTATAGAAAAATACAAATAGAAAATAATACACAATTCATTAATTTTATGATAAAATCGGACTCTATTGATCGGATGTCGATTAAATCAGTTAACAAATATTTTGTAAGGCATAAGTATGGTAAGTAATCTGGCTAACTTTGAATATTTGACATTTCGTCATTTTTGCTTCTAAAAATAAAGGAAATTGTGATCCACGTATTGATTTCCACATTTTTATCCATAACCATAATAACAAAAACATGTTTTCAAAATGGCTACGGTTCCGGTAAATTACCAATGTTTCCTTATATTTTGATCATCAATAATGACAACGGATCAAAGCCATTAGAATGACAAATGACTGGAAAAGTCATCAATTTTGCAGTTTGGCGCTCAGCGGCAGTATTTCCATAGTGTCCATATTTTTATTTATTTTACAATTATTGTCCTCGCCACATTATTAAAATATTGTAACTTTTTAAATATGGAAAAAAGCCTTTGTGATTTCGGTTTGAGGTTTGAGGTTTCGGTGGCACCACCGCCACATTTATTAACTTATATGATTGCTAAGTTTGAAATATGGAAGGTGCGTACATCTTCAGTCAATAGTTTTACTACCTACATATTTCAAACGTACACATGTTTGACAAAATCTTTATTTCCTGGTTGACTATATTGTTCCTTATATTTATCGTTCTCTACAACGAAATCTAATTTATATTTAGGCACAGTAAAAAAAATATATAACAAAAGATAAGACCGAGCGCCATGCCGCAAAAAAAGTCAAAAATATTTTAAATATAACATATATTTAGTACATACATAGTCCCGAAGTCGGCGCTCAGCATACTTTGCTAGATCACGACTAGGAATCTATGTTCTACGAGTATATGAGCGCCAACTTCCGACTTTCCGACTTTTAGGAAGTCGGTTAAAAGTAAAAATGTTCTATATCTATTTATATATTTTTCTATATATGTTAATTATGAACAACTTTCGCCTTGACCACGGTCCTTGCAACTGGGTCTAAATATCGGCAGTAAAGAAATTAAAAGACCGCATATCGTGAATACCCACTACATATTGAAATAGATCGTTTCCGCAATAATATGAACCTGAAAATAAGTATAAATAATATTTCTTCCTTTAATGTTGTCTTTTTACTTCACTTGAAGTGAAGTGAAATCACAAGCTTCATGAAATTCAAACAGTAGGTAGCTATTGAAAACACAAGAGAGAGAGAGAGAAGGTGGTAGAAGTCGTTGTAGTTCGATACCGGAAGCACCACCGCCACACCTATTTCTGCCTAATAACAGCAGTGTTATGCGCTGCTGTGATTTGGTCTGAAGGGTGTGCTAAGGGAGATATACTTTTCCGAGGCATTCCATCTTAGTCCTCAGGGGTAGCAACGCATCTGTGGCTAACGTTGGGTGAAACTTTGATCTTACCTATGGTTGATTACAGATGTCCATGGGCGGCAGTGGCTACACCATGAGGTGGCCTGCATGCTCGTTTGCTATTTCCATACTATAAGAATAAATACAAGTGGGGAAGTATTCTCCATTAAATCAATATACAAAGCTACGAAACGCACTAACAGTATTGACAATTGTTCTAGTTTTTACCAATCCAATCTATACTAAACCGAAGAGTTTGTTTGTTTGGTTGAACGTGCTAATCTCAGAAAGTGCTGGTTTGAATTGAAAAAATATTTTTGTGTCCATTTACTGAGAAAGTCTATAGGCTATATAACATCACGCTATCTTTGTTTGTTTGTTTTTTTTCTTATGTAGTAGCGAGTGAAACTGTGAGGGACAGCTAGTATGAAATAAGACTCTTCTTTCGCTCGCTTGAACAAAAATGTTGAAGTCAATTATATTAAATCTTTCCTTTGTTTAGAATAAATGTTTTTAACAAAAAATAGAAACCGACTTCTATGCCACAAAAAAGTAGAAAATAATTTAAGTATATGTTGGGTTAGAACATACACAGTACATAGTACTTTCCTTCATCAGCTTAACGTCATGAGATGATGACGGCTATATGCAAATGTCTCAATAGCTTTAGAAAATATATGATAAACATTGTTAATGCCTACATTTGAGGATTGCCATTTGAATTTGGTACCTATGGGCCCACTTCAGAAGTATACTTTTTCGAAGAAAAAAAGAATTTTGAGAATCGGTCCACAAATAGGGGGAAAAATCGATGAACATACATAAAAAAATACTCTATATATAATATAATAATAATAATCGAAAATAGAACCACCTCCTTTTCGAAGTCGATTAAAAATGGAAAATGTGTTGATAGTACAGTTAAAGAACAGTGATAGAACGCTCTTTGTTTCGGCTATATTATATCCGAAACATTACAATTTAGTCCTTGGAATTAGCAATGCAACGTAGCAGCCTCAGGTGAGCCTCTAGATATATCTGGGATTGGTTACAGACGTCCGTTGGCGGCAGTGGCCACTAACATGCCCGTTTGTTACTACTCTAGTATATATATATATATATAATAGAGGTGGAGAAAACACTTACGACACACATTTAATTTGGAATTAAAATAAACAATTTTAGATATTATTTTATTTTTACATGTTGCAATATATTGTGAAATTATTTTGAATGTTTTAAAATCCTGGTGATCTAATTCTGGAAGTACAACCGACACAACTATTTCTATATGCTTTATATCTGGTATGTTCTCTTTTAAAAATTGTGATAAGGGTGATACTAAACTCAGCAATTGCTTACGTCGATTGCTTACGTCTTAGCAATGAATGCAGTATGAAGTTTATTTGAAGTTGGGCGGCATACTACCTATTAAAAAACTTTCAATGAAAACCAAAACTATTTCACGTATACGCTGAAATAGACTTCCATTTGATATTAATAACTACACGCTTCCCTACGGACTTGTTCGAGAGCCGGTGAGTGCTCGCTTCAAAGCGAATCTATTCCATATGCGTTTGACTGCAAAACCTTGTTAGGTCAGTACGTACGAGCGCATGACCCATACATTTATACACAATAAACGGAGGTTGCATCAAATTGCACAGACTCTTAAGAGAGGGGCGACTAGAGCGCAAAGTGATACGAGTAGGTATAGGCGGAGGCGAGTTTCGATTAACAAAACTATATAAAACGAGGTTGAATTTGTTTAAAAATTAGAAAAAATAATTACTTAACAATTGCAATGGGTAAACAAAGGTCAATCAATGAGGATACATGACATAATGCTCTCAAAAATATTAAGTGCTGATGGATTTTAATTTTAAAGTAGTATTAAGAAAGTCATACTTATTCGAAGCGTTTCTACTTAAAATAAAACTTCCCCTGAAATTAACAACGCATCTGTTACCAACATCAAGTAAAAACTTTCTTATTCTTCTTATAGATTACAGATGACAGGTGGTAGTGACCAGTTAACCTCAGGCTGTGTGCTTGCTCTGAACTCTGAAAAAAAAATAACAAAAATACAAACCGATTTCTATGTCACAAAAAAGCAAAAAAATAATTGAAATATCTGTTGGTTTCTTACATACACTACATAAGTACATCCCGAAGTCGGCGCTCAACATATTTTGTTAGATCCTAGAAGTATATGGGCCTCGACATCAAAAGGTCATATTTTTCATTATATAATTTCGTCCTAGATAACTAATGAACATTTCTAGTTTCATGAGAATCGGATCGGTGGAAGCTGAGTTATTCGTCCATTTGTCGCGCACATACTCAATGAAAATTTAAGACTACGGTTTTTTCATGGACTTGTCAGAATTGAACCGAAAAAAAGTCGAACTGAGAACCTCCTCCTTTTTTGAAGTCGGTTAAAAAGTTAACGTGTTTTCATGTCATCGCTCCCTTCTACGCTTAGTATTATGTGCGCATCCTTAGAGTCCGACCGATTCAATTTAGCAAATTGTTCACGTAAGATGCTACATTCGGACGCTAGCCTGTTGGTTTGCATTAACACTAGAATGCTATCTGAATTTTAACAGATAGAAATATCGAAACTCAACAGTGAGCGGATTAATTTGTCGATTTTTAGAGGTGGTATATTTTCCAATTTCAACTGATTATATTTCATTTTTTATAAAGTATTTAATTCCAAAACACTATATTTTATGTACCTTCTACAAAGATCTTAGATCTATTGTTCATGCATATAAAAATTTACTAATCTTTTGAACAACAGCCAGCAAAATCAGTAGTGTAAAATTAAAGTTTTTTTGTTTATTTTAATAAATTTTTAACACATGTAAGTTATTAAAACTTCTTAACTTAAATTATTAAAACATGTAAGTTACTATAAAACTTTATGCCAAATCTCTCACTTATTTTCGCACGCAGTATTCTTGAAAAGTGATGATAAGATATTACCAAGTGAATGAATAACTGAGAAGGTTTGAAACTATATAGCCTATCAAGCTTGCCAAGTGCGCGTTTATGAACTTCACTCACATTTCTTGCTTTGGGTCTGAGTGTTTGAGTACTCGTCTTTTTACATGACTATCACGCCTGCGACACAGGTAATCCTAGTGCATAATGTGACAGTAGAAAGGTTAGGTTAAGTTTATGATCACTTTTGTATTTGTATAAAGTTAGTTAGTAGATACCTTACCTTACCTTGCATAATGACTAATTCCATAAAAATACAACGTTTTCACCACAGCACAAACCTTCTCCAGTTAACGAAGGGTTCTTTGGGGCGTCAAGTGCTCTTATTTAATTACTCAAGTAATGTTTTGCTGAATCGCTAATGAGAAAATCCCAAGGAACTCATTAGTTCCGAGTGGCACCTTTTTGAGTTCTTTTTTCTTCGCGCTTTGATTTGTCATGGCAGTAAATCCTCCTTTTCAAGGTAAAATAACTTATTTTTTTCTGACTGTATCGCTATTTGTTTGGTGAGAAAAAAAAGGGTATGTGTGACACGAACAAATGAGTACACAAAATACAGTACCCACTTCGATTCCACTGCTGGGCACTGATCTTTCTTTAGAAAAAAAGGATTTTAGTCACCACTCTAGTCAAGTTAAATTCCTAGTAGCTTTAAGACACACACACTTTGAGAGCTTTTTAAACTGACTCTCATATGATTTGGACTTATGTATATGTGTGTGTAAAATTATGAAAAGGTTCCTATTACTATCATAATTATACGAAAAATAAAATCCTACAGAAAATATTTTTAATTAGTCTTAAATTACGACTTTAAGTTAATACTTACGAAATATAATTACAAAAGAAATGTTTTTATTCTATTAATGAGTGCCTAAATTTGTAACCTTATTCTAGCTAACAAAGAATTTTTATTATTAATCGAATAAACAAAGATTATCTATAGATCCGTAGTGAATGAAAAATAATATTAAATAAAAATAATTAAAAACCAATTATTTTCACATATTATCCAAAATTAAAAAAGCATAATAATTTACACATAATTAATTGAGATAGAAGAGATTACTGCCTGAGTGATAAAAAATAGCACTGAAGCTACACGTTAAAGTGCCTATCATAAATAATAACTTACGTTAAGAAAGCCTTCATCCTAAAAAACACATTTTTTAGATTTTTATTGCTATCTCCTTTTAACCTAATTTTAAAATACAATAGTTCAAATATATCCGTATGTATACATTTATACTATTTACATTATATTTAAAGGTGGTAGAACTCTTTGTGGTTCGACTTTAGAAGCACCACCGCCACTCCTATTTCTGCCTAATAACAGAAGTGTTATGCGCTGTTGTATTCTAGTTCAATCTTAGTCCTCAGGGATGGCGACCCATCTGTGGCTAACCTTAGGTGAGACTTTGATCTTACCTAGGGTTGATTAATAGATGTCCATGAACGACAGTAGCCACTTACCATCAGGTGGGCTGCATGCTCGTCTGCTACTTCCATACTATAAAAAAAATACATCCTATCCTTGCCCATTGTCGCCGCGCCTAACATTCGTTTTGGTCATCGCAGTGGGTGTTAATAATGTTTCAAAAGAAGACGCTACTTCACATCTTCTGGATTTCGTCTCAAAGATGTCTTAAATATATAGTAGTAGAGCTCAAAAAAATGTCCACGTATCAAATATATATAACACTTAAGAAAATAAAACATTAACACATATCAGGCTCAAGGTGTAAACGAGATCTTGGCGGTGTACTTTGACGCGAAAAGACTTATTCTATTCTAATTTTTTCACAAAGATTGTGCCTTATCTTGAGCACCGGTGTACAGCGATTACCACAATCTTGCTCAAATAGCCCATTAGAGTCTTTCCGACCAAGGAAATGGCTGAGAAAAAACTGCTAAGGATGTAAATAAGTATAACAAAGAGGGGATAAAGATTATGCCTTTATTTTACATTACAGAAGATAGTAGAAAGAGAAATGCCATAGCTACACCTATTTCTGCCTAATAACAAGTGTTAACCGTTTCTATATACTTGTTTGAAGGGTACAATTAGGGAGATACGAAGCAATCTAACTTCGTCCTTAAGAGTAGCAACGCATCTGTAATCGATTACAATTGGAACTCCACTTTTTTCTAAAGTTGATTGCTCACCATCAGGTTAACTGCATTTTGGTTTGCTACTTCTATTCCAAAAAAACACAAAGATTATGTCATGTATCGTTACCATTTAGGCGACCCACGTGGCGGAGCGGTCGCCATACCGGTCTGACACGCAGTGGGTCCCGGGTTCGATCCCCGGCCGGATAGAAATTTGAATGATGAGATGAGTTTAGGTTTCTGTTCTGGGTCTGGGTGTTTGTGTATTCGTCTTTGTGTGTCCATGACACCCACGATACAGGAGAAAATCCTACTGTGGGGCTATGAGTGTAGAAAGCGTGTTTTTTTAGGCGCACAGGCACTCATTTAACTGACTTTTGAATAGCATCCACTTGAACTCTTATCACACATGAATTGCTATCATCAACCCATTATTGTCCCACTGCTGGGCACAGGTCTTCTCTCAGAGTGAGAAAGTTTTTTAGGCCAAAGTCTTAGAATTGATAGACTTCACACACCTTTGAGAAATCTTTCTTTTCTTTTTAGAGAATTCTCTTGGAACAAGAATGCCAAACTAGAGCAAATTGCTATCCCTGGGAATAACAATGATACCTTACTAATTCCGCCACCATACCTTGCAAACTACAAAATAATAGTTCTATTCGATTAACCCAAAACAGAATTAGATATCACATATAGCAAGACTTTTGATCCCACTTAGGTTAGATTTATTCAAATAATGGAGGTTAAAAGTTATTCTTTTGTGAATAAAGTACCTGAATTTTAAGAATATACTGGCGTTACAATCTAATTCCATATTCTATGTCACCTACGCTTTTCCGAAAGACTTGAACTTAAGAGTTATATGGATTTCTTTTATCTTTTAGGTACATCAAATCAGGAAAGATAGAGGATTATAGTTTAAACAAAAATCAGAAAATATGATAAAGGAACGGAAGTAAAATATCGAGTAAAAGACTATGGCCAAGAGCTCTTTATAATAAATTCATCAAATATTTAGAATCTAGTAATAACAAGTCACTAACTGACTATGGATCAAACTCTTCTCAATCTGAAAGGAGACCGGTGCCCATCAGTAAGCATAAACATAAAAGCTTTCTACACTCATAGCCCCACAGTAGGATTTTTCCTGTGTCGTGGGTGTCATGGACACATAAAGACGAATACACAAACACCC